>AP028428.1:13244274-13312859 GCA_036509395.1 Antheraea yamamai | reverse complement strand
GTCTATAAATATCTAGCGACAGAGAATTTCCGGCGTAATGGAAAAAAACGTACAAAGTGATTTGAGAGGATTTAAAAACTTTTCTATATCTGCGGTAGCAACTTCGAGGTCTTAATTTATCCTCCGGGAGAAAAATTCAATTTAACTAAGTACCAATATTGTTTGAATAAGTACATTTACATTTTGAGCTTACGATTACTTCTTATTCTTAACGAGCTTAAATAAACTTTTAAGATTTCGGCAGAGATTAAAGATTCGGGGCTTCCGGACCGCCGCCACGGCCGCCGCACCGCGCGAGCTCTATAAATAATATTTAGGCGGTTAACGGAGATTTTATTGACAGTTATTCTGAAATGGCATTTTGAGAGAATTGGAAGGCACAAGAGTCGTAAATTAAAGAAGTGTCCACAATCCCTCGGAGCTGACTTCAAAGAGAGTTCGTTCATTGTTGTTTTTATTGGAATCTCCTTTAGATTAAAGATTGGGAGGACGTTTTGCGTTAGAATTACTTCGGTCTACTTTTGTGATATCCAATGAGGAAAAATATTCATAGCCGGGACGGTTAGCGCTCAGCACCGAGGACTTGAAACTTTCCAAGTCGTCTCGTAAAATTAAAATAATCAGTTTAAGAGATTCGTTGAATTATTCGTAATGCTAAGTCTTTCTTAAAGCTATTGAACCGTGTCAGGTGCGCCGCTTTCTTCAGAAATTGTTGTACAGATGACATTGCGCTCCAAAGTTACTTCGATTCCTATTCAATTGTATGATAATATAGCCTACTGACTGTTTAATCGCGTCTGCTATATTATTATTATAATTATCGACTGATCATTCCACCCACTGGATATAATACGTTGTCTTGATAATTATCTACTTCGGATCGCCGCATTCATGCACACAGTTGCCTTGCAGATTCTTAGGTTGTCATATTAAGAGACTTAAATGCTGTCTCAACTCAAAAGAATTGTTTTCGGTCCACTGGAATATCCATCACGACATGCTCGCTTTTTTACTTATTATTTTAGCATCTGATGTGTTTTAACAAAAATCCCTAGTTAACTGAAATCCTGTACAACAAAATAGAAAGTTTATATGTATATATATTATATATTTATATGTATATATTACGTATTTACCTATGAAATTGCCGTTTTGTATGAAAAAATTTAAACGAATTTTTTTCATCTATTTTTTATTTGTATTAATCGAAGTAATCACCCATGCAATCAATGCCCTTCTTAAAGAAATCAGCTGGACGGGAAGCAACAAATTCTTCAAAGGCATTTTGTACTGCCTCTCGCGTATTGAATTTTTTTCCCGGCAAGGAGTTATCCAAATTCTGAAAAAAGTAGTAGTCTGTAGGCGCAAGGTCTGGTGAGTAGGGCGGTTGACGGAGAACTTCCAACCCCAGTTCTTGCAACTTGGAGACCGTCTGTTGTGCAGTATGAGGTCGCGCGTTGTCGTGCAGGAGCAGCGAAGACGAGCGATTAACCAATGCTGGTTGGAGATGTGCCAGCTTCTCCATCATTGTGTTCAGTTCTTCACAGTACACATCTGCAGTAATGCTCACCCCGTTTGGTAAGAAGCTATGATGAATCACACCGGCGCTAGACCACCAAACAGTGACCATCACTTTTCTAGGGGTAAGTTTTCGTTTAGGGCATTGTTTAGGTGCTGAACCAGGATCCAACCAACTTGCTGAGCGCTTGCGGTTATCAAACAGAATCCATTTTTCATCACAGGTAACAATGCGATTCAAAATTCCTTCATTTGTGTGTCTGTTGAGCAGTGCAAGGCACGTCTCGACGCGTACTTCGCGCTGGCGATCATTGAGTTCGTGGGGCACCCATTTGTCAAGCTTTTTTACCTTGCCAATTTGACGCAAATGGACCAATATTGTTTTGACGCTAACGTCGAAAGCTGCTGCTAATTCAGCCGTAGATTGTGTATCATCAGCTTCCACAATCGCCTTTAATTCGTCATTGTCGACCAAAGTCTTGGGACGACCGCGGGGTTCATTTTTCAGGTCGAAATTCCTAGAACGGAGGCGAGCAAACCAATAACAGGTGGTGCGTTGGTTTGTAGTGTTAGCTCCGTAAACGTCGTTGATGTTGCGTGCCGCTTGTGCCGCGTTGCTGCCACGACGGTACTCATATTCCATAATTACTCGAATTTTTAACGTATCCATGATGACAAAAAAGATTGAAATGCGATGAAAATGTAACACAAATGTAAACAAACGACTACTTTTGGAAAAAGAATTCCATGTTTTTAAAATAAAATTAATTTGAAATTAGAATTTTTAGCCAAACAAAAATTATTTTGATTTGAAATGGCCCGTACTGCAGAACGGCAATTTCATAGGTAAAGACCTATTATATAAGTAGTACAACGAAAGCTGAAATATTTAAACTATAATGTAGGATTAAAACAGTTGTTGGAGGTTATAGCATCGTAGGCGACCACAAAGCGCACGCAAACATTATGTGCCTCGATACCTCGAGCACGGCGCTTGGTGGCACGTGCTGGTGCGAACTCAGTGTACGATATCGCGTTAAGTTACCCTCGAGAGAACTTGCGTACAACCGATGTTCGCAAAAAGTAATAATCACACAGTAACGCTAAAATTGGTAATTTTATTGTTTAGATAATCACTATGACACCATTCTGTTCTCCTTCTCATGACGAAGACTGGTTGTAATCGATTAGTCAGAATGACGGTGATAATTTTCTATATAACAATGTTTACCGGAATTGGAAACCAAATTATAACGATTTAGATTAGTACGAATTATATCGATTTAACCACAGAAATTACTGAACCGATATAAACAAGATATTTCCTTGCACATTAAGAAATTTTCTGTGTATTATCTGACAATACACTTTTTCATTGGGATTAATCAGTAGTCATTAAATTCCACAGAGGCCATTAAAAGTCATCAAAACGTATAAAGGACTGAATGTGTAATGGCAAAATGACAATTACAAAATTAATCAGATAAAACACGTAGTTCTGATGGAACAATAAAGTCACTTATACGAGCACAAAGTCGTAAGCAACAGTTAGCTATTAATATGATATCATTATATTACTATAGTTGACAGTTTTGAAGTATAAACACGTACTAGAATCCGCGACTGCAATGCGTATAAATTCTTTCACAATAAATTGCCGTCAAGTAGGCATTTAGGGTGAGAGGTTGATTGTGAACGTCTGTCGGTATCACGCAGGTGAGAGCAAATTGTCGACCCTCGTCACAAGCGCGTGGCAGATTACAAACTAAATTGCAGGCACGAACTCAGTACCCATACAATAGTTTTAACGTAATCACACTATTGTATTCTTTGCCGTTTTTTATTAGCTGTCACTTGTTCAAAATTTAATACACCTAACTCATGTTAATTTTCAAGGCACGGCGTATTGTAAAATGTGACATCCAATATTCTTAATTATACAACGGTATCTTACAATCTTTATATATAAAAATCAATCTTTGTATCTTTGTCCGGTATGCATGCCGAAACTACTCAACAGATTTTGATAATAATTTAGGGGGATTCTGGGGACGCTCGAGAGTGTTCCTGTATCAAAAAATCTATATATAACTAGTCTGGCCATAAATACTGTACATAAAAACTTTACTTTTTTCCATCTTTTTAATTATTTTGAATTTGGAACACGTATATTATTTTAAAAACTTCTTTCGATTTTGCGCCATTTCACATATTTTTTCGTGTTCATTATTAAATTACAATATGAAATGGGGTGTTAAAGAAAATAGGATTGCAGTGATCGCCTTGCACATAGTGGGTATGGAGCCGTCGGTGTTGTTCCAGACACTTCAAACGCTTGGTTTCAGCCCTATGTTCGTATATCGTACTATCAACAGACACAGCAACACTTCCTCTGTCGAAGACCAGAAAAGATCGGAGCGGCCGCGTGCTGTTAGAACTACAAAGGCTGTTAATGCTGTTAAAGCCAGAATTCGTCGAAACCCCATTAGGAAGCAAAAAATCTTATCGCGAGAAATGAAGATTCCCGCTAGGACTCTGTCGCGTATTATAAAACAATAGCTGAAGCTCGGTGCTTATCGTCGATAGACAGGACATGCCCTAAATCAATCTTTACAATTAAAGAGAGTGGATCGATCAAAACGACTTCTGTCGTGATACGCAGGTGAAAGGCACAGAAATGTCCTCATTACCGATGAAAAAATTTTCACGATTGAAGAACACTACAAATAAGCAAAATGATGAAGTGCACGTTCAAAGTTCTAAAGAAGCTGCTCAAGTGGTCGGAAAGGTACAACGTGGTCATCATCCTGCGTCAGTGATAGTTTGGTGGGGCGTGTCTTATCAAAACTACATTTTTGTCAAAAAGGAGTGAAAATTTCAGCTAAAGTGTATCAAGATACAGTCTTGGATCATGTGGAGAAACCTCTCAGCAATACATTTTTTTTAAATATACCGTGGACTTTCCAGCAGGAGTCTGTACCTGGTCACAAGGCACGAACTACCCAAGCCTGGCTTGAAACCAACGTTCCGGACTTTATAAGAGCTGAAAACTGGCCCTCATCCAGCCCAGACCTCAACCCTTTAGACTACTACTAAACGGCACGGCGACATTGAGTCTCTTAAAAAATCTTTGAAGCAAGCAGTGCTTTCCCTTGGACACAGTACGTAAATCCATAGATTCGTGGCCAAACATATTAAAGGCCTGTATAAAAGCCAAAGGTGGCCATTTCGAATAGATTTTTTTTTGCTGAGACTAATAAATATGTAGATATAAATTTTAACACTATTACATTACTTCATTAAAAAAATGCTTTTTCATTTGTAACAGAACTTATGGCCGGACTGGGTATAAGTGTTTTTTTGATATATTAATGAAATTGTTATCCTTAAAGAAAGAAAGGGTTTTTGTTGTTATTGGAACTTTTGACACTATATTTCAATATTATTTTGATATATTTCTATTGAATATAATTAGCTATTTACCCATCGGCTTCCAAATTAGCCACAATAGGTCAAAATGGCATACGCCAAGTATTTAATTACTTTTTTAAATTTTGCGACATCCGGCAACGACATTTATGTACCCGTGTTTTTTTTTTATAAAATCTTTTAAGAAATCCGTATGCGTGCAATAATACATTTATTTATATGACAATGTGATACATTACATATGTATATCATTTTTATCTACAGTATTATTAATGTACGTAATAAATACCCTTTTTTTTTTTTTTTTTTTTTTAACGTGGGGAAATCCCTTATGGATACCCACCCTCCCGGGGGAAGGAGTGGATTATGTCCGACTCGCACGGACTAAAACCCCACGGTGTACCGACAGACCGTTGTGTGGGGGCGGCAAGGGATCGTTCAAGCTAATCAACCTTGTAGAGCCGCCCCCACGGTCCGCCCGGCGGAAGGTGACCGCCGGGCTCCTACCTATAGAGGGACAGACCGGGTACACGCCGGCTGCCCCCCCTCGTCCGCCGGACCTGTGCAATGAGGAGATGGGCCCCCCGGCCCATCCCCTCAGGTCCGGCTACGGTGGCAGGAGGAGTTGGGCAAAGCGCCGCCTCCTCCTGCCAATCCTCCGTTGGCGGAGACGGCCACTCAGCGGGTCCGCCTCGCGGGCCCTCTCCGCCGCCTCCTTCTGCGAGATGACGTCCTCGCAGAAGGAGGACATCGCTCGCCACGCCTGTTCGCTGCCGAGCATGGCCGAGACCACGCTCGGCAGCGACAAGTCAGGTCCTACCGCCGCCGCCAGAATGCGGCGCTGCTCCCCCCACGCAGCACACTCAGACAGAGTGTGCTGCGCGGTATCTTCGTCAGCGCCGCACTCGTGACAGGCGGCGGTCGGCTCCCTGCGCGCGATCCGGTGCAGGTACCACCCGAAACAACCGTGTCCGGTGAGTACCTGCACCAGTCGGAACGTCAGGGAGCCCCACTCCCTATCAATCCACTCCCGCAGGACCGGGCGGACGGCGTCTACGGTAAACCGCCCGAACCGCTCGTCCGCCAGGTCCTGCTGCCATCTTTCGACGGCGTCTCTTCTGAGACGCCGTCTCTCCGCCTCTACTTCCCTGGGAGCCGGAGGCTCCCCCCTTCGTTTTCTCGCCGCCCGTGAATTGGTACACGGCGGCGAGAACTCCTGCCTCCAGCTCCCAGGGTAGGGAGCCGGCGAGCGTGAAGGTGCGCCCACTGCGCTGTAAAAATTTTTCATTGCGCACTTGCTTTGAAAAGGATCTGTCACCGCTGTACTGCTGGTGGTGCACTGGAACACATCTTTATTTAAGTGTGTTCGTGGAGTCATGAAGGCAAAACAATATTTACTATTTGCCTGGCTTACTATCACCCTGAAACCTGCAAAGATTCACAAGGCACAAAAAAAAATAATAGGATAAAATATATTGCAAAATGTGCAAATATCTTCAAAATATCTCAAATCTCTAAAAGAATCAACAAATCTCTTTCTCGGCTCGCCATGTTATCACCTTCAGCGCATCCTGACTTACTCAGTAAAGAAATTATACCAAGAAAGACAACAAAAGAAGAGAATTCTCAAAATGCAGGACATTCATATAATCTATTATTGATGTTTCTGGGAATTGTTTAAAGTAACGAATGACACGAATTCGATCCCCGCTACATCTGAATATGGTACTATATGCGGCCTTGTTAAAGATTACCATATCAATCCACTGCAAGTATGACACACAGCTTTATGAGTCACGTTGTGCACAGTTGAGCCCCTGTACTCGACTGAACTGTGTCTAATCGCACACATGGAAGAAACTCAGTCACTGTGCCTCATATTTCGGAATTAGCTATCGTATATCCATATGTATTGGGACTTTGTCTTCTTGTTATTTATTTGTAACACACTTTATAATTGACTAGCTTTTGACTGCGGCTTCGCTTGCGTTCATGTAAATTTGACAGCTATCGCTCTGAAACTATTTTTTTAACTACAAAAAAATGATATAAAAAAACGGTAGTGTATTTAAGGCGTGAATGCGTAATAAACAAACAAACACACAAAAATTTGTGTTTATAATTAATATTAGGAAAAACTATTAAGATAAATAATATCTCGCAAATGATTGGTTATTATGTAAAAGCTTACACTTTTGCCGTTAATTTATTGCACGTTACTTTTTGTAGCACGTATTTTTTGATAAAAATTAATGAAGTTCATTACACATGTAGCTCTTGAGTATATCATCCTCTTTGGCAGACTGGTTGAAAAGTCTAAATTTATTGTAAACTAGCTCTGCCCACGAATCCGTCCGCGTGGAACCTAATGTAAAAAAAACAATGACCAATAACATTATCTGAATATATTAAGTCCATTTACTTATCTACTTTTTTCTTGTACTTAAGTCGCTTCATCGTTACAATTACAATAACTTTTGATGGAGTGAACCGATTCTAATGAAACTAAAACTAAATGTTACCCGAGGATATGTTTCACGACTTTCTTGGTGAGATTTTATCGTGCACGCAATACTTTAGCAGTGACGCGCGTTCCTACAAACAGCCAGACAGCAGAGAGATATTTCTGAAAATGATTGAAATGTATTTTATTACTTATTCCAAAACAACCAGGAACATTTTTTTAATTCAAAAATCTAAAAAGCATAGACACGTTAGATTTACATTCTTATTATATGTATAGAAGATAGATAGAATATGTCATTGAAACAGTTGAAAAATTTTTTGTAGTTATAAATACCATATATAGAGTTAAAATTAAGCATTCTATTTTACTCGTACAGAGTTTTACTTCACGCTCTCCAAGTCAGACTAGGCTCCTACACACAGATAACAAACAAGCCTTCGTGATTTGAGTCTGACATTTATTCGGTACAAACTTTTATCAGCGACTTTATTAGCGTTACAAATAATAAGAATTACTCTTCATTCAAGTGTCGACTGTATTCTAAACTAGTTTAAAAATGAATATTATATGGAAAATCCTAAAAGATCAATAAGGAAAATCGTAATGATAGTATGACCTGGTCAAGTAACCTTTCGAAACCAATAAATACATAATGGAAATTACTTAAGCGACTGCTGGACGGTTTTTATACGATGCACATATAGTACAGACAGACAAAAAATATTTAAAGAAAATTGACTCATCGCCATCTTCTGTTTTTTATGAATCTCTGAATTTTTTCGAGAAATACACAACGTACAGAATTTTTGTAAGCTATATATTTATTATTAGTAGATGGTTATTCATTTCAATTATAAAACATTTAACCCATTATCTAACCCAAAACAGTACAGCTGCATGTATTCTTTTAAATTCATTCATTTAGTAAAAGTTCTAGATTATATTTAGACTTTTTATTGATTGTATCATTTATTAAATCTAATCCTCTAATTCAGTTCAAGCCACGTTAAATATCAAATGTAGAAAGACCATGATAATTAAAAACCCTTACTTATATATTAAAGTTCTTCTTGCAAAAACATAAGTGATTTATTTTAAGGAAAACAGACGGATGGAGTGAACTGGTCGACCGAAATGTATGTAATAATAATTCCTTTACTACTAAGAGTTACTAACATTACACACAACCTTTTGCTCGTGGCTTCTCTCCCTTTAATATGTGATCTCTCTCCGGTTTGATACAGTTTTTTTGAATAATAATTACACTATCTTTCTTATACTCTTGACAACAAAATGACATAATGATCGGTCGAGTAACTGAGGCGTGAAAGCGTAACAGACAGTCAAGGATTATATGTGACGTTTAAATAGCCAGGAAAGTGTTTGAACATTACTTAATCACCAAAATGGTAGGAGATGCTTTGCTTATTCTGGTGAAATGGGAAGGGGTGGTCTCAATGGTGATTACATCAGCAATATTTACTTAACAGCTTTTTATTATTCTTTTAAACATGTGAGAGCTTTTTAAAAATTTTTGACAGCTCTTACATTAGCAGAGAAGCGTGAGGTTAAAAAAAGAAATGGGGCGAGTCAAATATGAATAGAATTCTGCTTATGTACATAAAAAAAAATTGGGTCTTTTCTCACAAAAAACCAAATATAGCTACTACATGAGAGAGAGAAAGATAAAAGAAAAACTATGTAACAAATTGCGAAAGATAGATAACTGCGAATTAATAAAACAAATGCACGCTTCCCTTAAATCAAAGTAACAAAGGTGAGTAAAGTTTCACAAGCCGACAAGGTGTATTTATTAAAGGTTTCACTTTTCTCACGTGTGCTGAATTACACATGTTCTTTCATATTTATTCCCTTACACTAGCTGTAGTTTCTTATCGCTGTGTTGTGGGTACCGGTTGTCAGATCACACATAAACATAACATATATCCTGCATGTAACATATTATATATCGGGGGAGCCACTATTGACCTGGAATACCGCGGTATTGACTATATCGGAGGTGTTACTAATGACCTCAAACGCTGTTTGTTTGAAGTTACCGGCTGTTCATTATTTACCCCAGTGTGAGATCCCATTGGTTGGAGGTATCGGTTGTTTATATATATTGATGCCTTAAAAGGCAACCAACCACTAGATGCTGGGCATAATCGCTCAGACGGGTGGGCTAGTCATACCTACGGATAATTTATCGTAACCATATTCAGTGTTGTGTTTGTGTAATCGGTTAACGTTTTATTTGGTTGTTTTTGGTGGATTGAAAAATCAAATCATAACCATGACGTCACAATAAATAAAGTCATACTTCTAGATAGACGCCATTTTATAGCTGCCTCAACATACATACATATTAGAATGCTTTTTAAAGAACATTTTTTTTATTTGGTTCCCTAAGCAAAGTTTGTTAAAAATATATTAAAAAAAACTGAAAATTTGAGCCCTTAATATCAACTCTTAAGTAATCTCCCGGAGCGTGAGAAGCTTTCTCATATCTTTTAGATTTTTATAACTTGGCGGAACTTTATGCTATCATATCGTTCGAACTCAAAAATTACTCAGGTTTGAGTGGTGTACAATGGCGCTTATTGAGAATTGATTATAACTCACACCAGTGAGGCAGTACAAGTCATTAAAGTCGAATTTGGTAGAAATTTCTTTTTTGTTTATTGTTATTTTATTAATGGCCGAATTTATAGGAAAAATATTAATGAGAATTCTGTAGGAAATTTAATTTTCTACAAAAAAAAATGTTTTTAACCAAACATCTATGATCGATATTTCTCGAGATATTGAGCTTTTACTTTTTTGTAACATAAAGTTTTAATGGATTATTGAGTCATAAAAAAAAATGATTTTCTGTCCCTTATTACAACATTTTGTGTAGTTGTATTTTTTTATATATTACTAGGAAGCGCGGCGAACATTGTCCCGACCTGACAATAAAAATAACCTTAACAAATTATATACCTAAAACGTCCTCATGAATAACTTTATCTGCTGGTGAAAACTTTATAAAAAACCATTCAGTAGTTTTTGAGTTTACCGCGAACAAACAGACAGACAGACGTGGCAGAGGACTTTGTTTTATAATATGTAGTGATTATATCATTATTGGTAAAAAACCTGTTGAATACCTCAAATACCGAAACGCCTAACGCGCAGTGACTGCTACATATACAAGGTTACAAATATGCACGATATAGGCACATTTATAAGTCGGCGCGAGTTAACGTCTAGCCAGTTTGGATGCAATACTTGCTCGACATGGTGCTTAAAATTATATTATTGTGCTTCATATTTACCGTCTGTGCGTCCGGTGTTGTCGGTATGTATTCTAAATCTGTTATTAAAAGTAACTCTGTTTGTATGAGATTTTCTCGAAAACTACTGATCCGATTCTGATTTATTTTTCACTGAAAGAAAGCTGGATTCTCAATGAGTGACATAGGCTTTTATTATTATTTAGTGATATATTGTAATTAAACGCAGACGATATTAGCATAAAGGTGCTAGTGCTTGAATAAAAATACTAAACTAAATAAATAGTAAAAGTGGCTATCTACACTTCAATCCATTTTAGGCAAAGTGGAAAAAATGTTTCTTTTCTAAAGTATAGCAGTGGTGATTGATGTATTCTATAAACTGTGTTTTAATCTATGGATTAAAATAAATAAAATATTATAGATCTATAGATCATTTTTTCATCAAAATTCGCTGTTAAAATAAACAAACTCATTTTTCTCAAAAAATGTAGATAGCCGCCTATGATTCTACAATTCATTTATTCCTATTACTGTTAATTTACGAGCTTTCTTAATTTTACCTTTAATCTTTTAATACAGAATAACGTTGGATTACCCTCTAGTATAATTCGTAAGGTTCCTAACTTCAAAGTTATTTACGTTTTAATCGCTGCATATTCGAAATATTATAGGTCAGAATTTGAATTTTTGAAGTGAACACTTCTTTAGGCGCGATGAACGGTATTTTTTGGCAGGAGATAGATTTGCATTTTCGCGTCATGTCATGCTAGTAAACGTGACCGACCGTATTGCGTTTGCGCGGCTTATGTCAGACTAGTGACGCATAGTGTGAGAGCCTGTGCACATCGAATGTTGATATTTTGTATTGAGATTGTGCAGTCCATCATATGTTTAAAGAATTAATAAACAGTATAAAAAAGTACATAGGTAGATATTATTCGGAATAGATGTAAAAGAGAGACTAATGATAGTAATTTCAATATAAAATTATGAAATTTAAATAATTCACACTATAATTAATTTTAAATTCGAAAGAAAGCCCAGTTTAAAATGATTGACTCAACTTTTTTGTTACCCTTACTAGTGCTTTTACCTGTGGTATGTCAAATCGACATCCGCAGATTCGGACCCTGGTATGTACCAACAGATTTTCCGAAATTCGCCTATGTTTTTTTTAATTTAAACTGATAGCACAATCGGTTGACGGAGAAGGAAAACAACGTCAAGGGACCTGAACCTGAGAAAAGTCCTTGTACATGGGGAAATATAGAACTGTGGATTTCTCGAAGCTTGAAATCGCCAGTACGCTGTGGGCTGGCGTGGTGATAGGCCTGGCATAAGCAGGTAATAACATGCATTCAGGAAGAGGTTTATGACCTTACAGTGGGTCTCTCACAGGCTGATGTGATGACATAGTGTTATAAATGCGAATTTGTCTGTATTATTTATTACTATATAAATTTTAGCAGGTGACCACTCTGTGGCCAAAGATTGAATCACGTTAAACCTAAGAGACTGGATCTCAAATGTAGCTACCGGAAGACATCAACAGGTGCTTAGTGACAAATTTTTTACTTGAGAGTGGTATCTAGCCAAGCGGGCTTAGAAAAAATACTACCAAAGCGAATATTTTTTTTTCACACCACATCGATGGTTGAAGGTTTTCTACGATTCTCAAGGTCATTTCTGCCTCGTACTTCGACCCTGGAATCGACTCCCAGCGGCGGTGTTTCCAAACCATTACGAGTAACATAATTTTAAGAAACGAGCGTACACTTTTTTAAACGGCCAGCAACACACTTGCCAACCTGGTGTTACTAGTGTCTATAGACGGCGGTGATCACTTACCATCAGGTGATCCGCCTGTTCGTTTGCCCCCTATAATATATAAAAAATATAAATCTTCACAGAGTATGTTTTACTATGGAGGATATAGTAAAAAATAATAAAGACAAAAACACAAAATTGAATGTTATTTCCATACAAGGAAAGAGTTTTCCCAACTTTTTTTGATTTCCTATATATTAAAAGCGGCATTACATGCTACTGTCAAACTGCACGCGGTTATAGTATGAAAACAAAAAAACAATACAATTAGATCAAACGCGAGTGAAACTCGTGATAATATCTTAAACTGAAAGATTGTAATTGGCATTTTTTACCAAATTCATAACATGTTTACGGTGCTACGGAACCTTCGGTGCGTAAGTGTAGCTTAGCTATGTTAGTATGTACGTAAAAACTTTGAAAAACTGCATTTAGTAAAAGACCGGCATAATCTGAATACTAGAAACTGTAACAAACTGGTCGTCATATGTTTTAGACTTAGCAGGACCAGTAATAGGGCTTTTACAATAAAGTCCCAAAGCGTGTTACCGATTTGCTGGACTGTAAGTTTATGCGTCACGTCAAACGGGTTTTGGTGTCAAAAGGCTATTATAAACGAGATCAATATGTGAACGATGGTGATGTCTGGAATTGACTCCTCTCCGTGCATCCGCTAAAAAGGATTGTATGATGTATTGGAAATAATAGGTCTTTACCTATGAAATTGCCGTTCTGCAGTACTGGCCATTTCAAATCATAATAATTTTTGTTTGGCTAAGAATTCTAATTTCAAATTAATTTTATTTTAAAAACATGGAATTTTTTTTCCAAAAGTAGTCATTTGTTTATTGATTAGTGTTACATTTTCATCGCATTTCAATCTTTTTTGTCATCATCGATACGTTAAAAATTCGAGTAATTATGGAATATGAGTACCGTCGTAGCAGCAACGCGGCACAAGCGGCACGCAACATCAACGACGTTTACGGAGCTAACACTACAAACCAACGCACCACCTGTTATTGGTTTGCTCGCTTCCGTTCTGGGAATTTGGACCTGAAAAATGAACCTCGCGGTCGTCCGAAGACTTTGGTCGACAATGACGAATTAAAGGCGATTGTGGAAGTTGATGATACACAATCTACGACTGAATTAGCAGCAGCTTTCGACGTTAGCGTCAAAACAATATTGGTCCATTTGCGTCAAATTGGCAAGGTAAAAAAGCTTGATAAATGGGTGCCCCACGAACTCAATAATCGCCAGCGCGAAGTACGCGTCGAGACGTGCCTTGCACTGCTCAACAGACACACAAATGAAGGAATTTTGAACAGCATTGTTACCTGCGATGAAAAATGGATTCTGTTTGATAACCGCAAGCGCTCAGCAGGTTGGTTGGTTCCTGGTTCAGCACCTAAACAATGCCCTAAACGAAAACTTACCCCTAGAAAAGTGATGGTCACTGTTTGGTGGTCTAGCGCCGGTGTGATTCATCACAGCTTCTCACCAAACGGGGTGAGCATTACTGCAGATGTGTACTGTGAAGAATTGAACACAATGATGGAGAAGCTGGCACATCTTCAACCACCATTGGTCAATCGCTCGTCTCCGCTGCTCCTGCACGACAACACGCGACCTCATACTGCACATCAGACGGTCTCCAAGTTGCAAGAACTGGTGTTGGAAGTTCTCCGTCATCCGCCCTACTCACCAGACCTTGCGCCTACAGACTACTACTTTTTCCAGTATTTGGATAACTCCTTGGCGGGAAAAAAAATCAATACCCGAGAGGCAGTACAAAATGCCTTTGAAGAATTTGTTGCCTCCCGTCTAGCTGATTTCTTTAAGAAGGGCATCAATAAACTGCCACTGCGGTGGCAAAGATGCATTGATTGCATGGGTCATTACTTCGATTAATACAAATAAAAAATACATGAAATAAAATTGTTTAAATTTCATAGGTAAAGACCTAATGTATATGTTAAAAAGATGTACCCGTTCGAGTTTCTTCGATTCTTCTCGATGACTGGGTTGTATTCCGAACGGGTGGTAGTTTTGACGTTCATAAGTGCCTTACTAGGGCCTAAATTTAATAAAGTATTTTTGATTTGATTTGGTTCTGATGTACTATGTATGTATTCTGTGATACTGAAAAGTTGCAATAAACCCTGTTGAGTCGTTTTTGTGTGAGAGAGTAAAAAAGATCCATCCATCCTAAAAACTTATCTCAACTTGTGGATACCAAGTTTGATCATTCAGCCAACAGGACTACGGCGAATAAGAATTACCCTAAGTATTAGAAAATTGAAGACTAAATATTTAAAATGTTTTTCACACAAAAAAGTAGCCCTACGAGACACGACAGTCAAGGCGAAGTAGCTTATACGCAATAAAAGTCCCATAAAACTTAATACATAAAGGAAAGACGCGAAATAACAATTTTGATAATATGAGCAAAACCGAAATTCGTTTTGCCAAAAAGACGAATAAATATCAAGGGAAGTGACAGCAATAAAACTTTAATATCGAAGACAATACATAGGAAAATCTATATCTATACATATTACATATAATAAGAATGTAAATCTAACGTGTCTGTACTATGTGAAAACATTGTTGCAGGTGTCTTGGAATAAGTATTTCAATCATTTTAGAACTGTCTGTTTGTTTGAACATGCATCACTGCTAAAGTACTGCGTTCGTTAAATCATAGAGCATATCTTCGAGTAACATTTACTCTTTATTTCATTAAAATCGGTTCGGTCTATTAAAAGTTATTGTAATTTTAATGACGACGCGACTTAAGTACGAGTACATAAGTAAATGGACTTAATACATTCAGATGACTTTATTGTTTTGTACATCAGGTTTCACGCGGACGAAGTCGCCGGCACAGCTAGTAATAAATAATCGTCCGCAAACAACGGATGTTATTTTACGACCAATAACCCCAATATGGATCATAAAGTTTTAAAGAGCTGATGTTTTACGACTCCATTTTCCTTAAATACATAAATTTTTAATTGATGTAGGTTTATTAACGTGTAATTATGTTTTATATTAGGTTTTAATCACAATTCTTAATCGTTAAAACTAACGTTTTATACCAAATAACATTAAACGACATTATGTAATTATTTTGTACTAAATTTCATTCCCTGACTAGCAATTGTCTCGACATGGGTATTAAGTACTAATGTGACGTCATAAGTATGTAAACGGAAATATCTTTTTACACTTTATCGGTGTTATTATAAAAAAGTTAAATACGTATTGAATACTTGCTTTAAAAAGGTTTCGAATTAAATGCACCGCGCTCGCCCGAGGCAAGTTCGCATTATCCTTTTTCGCAAGTCTAACCTAACGTAACCAAAGCGAGACAAAAGAGCAAGATGGCAAACATTTGAAGACCGCGGTGCATTTAATTCGAAACCTTTTTAAAGCAAATATTCAATACGTATTTAACTTTTTTGTAATAACACCGTATAAGTTTTAGCTCTTGACCACACGTGGTCTAAAATGGTAGACACGCCAAACCTACAGACTGGCTCTCAATTTCCAGCTGACGGAACACACCAACAGTTACTTGGCGACACGTTTTCAACTTGAGGGTGGTAGCTAGGCAGACTCTCAAAAGTCGTCCATTGTGAAAGTCTTATTAAAATCAGTTGCGCCGATTCGAAAATTGGCCCGGACAAAAGACAGACTCTCCAATTTTATTTATGCACATACTAAGAGATGTCTGCCGTCTTCTAAATAATGACACAAGTGTTATACTCATAAAGTAAAATCCGTCCTCTAACTTTTGCATGAAATCATCTACTCATACTCGAAAACTTTCTCATTTAAAAAATTAATAGCACAGATTTTTCATCAGCTGTAGTGAAAACATAAACTAAATAAAGTATATTAAACATCAAAGTAATTTAGTATTATAAAGAATACGTCAGAAACGTAATTATTCCAAGAAACGGAACTCGACTGTTCGTTTCCCAGGTGAGATCATTTTTCATTCCAGTTCATAATGTAATCAATCACATTGTCATTTTTTTTGTTTACCATATCCATTTACAACCTGTGGTTGCAGTACAGATTAAAAATAAAAGAGTTTACGTTCTCGGTAATTTAGAACGTGGCATAGATTAAAAATTGAAATGTCAAATTAGTTTCGGCATTATCGTTTTAAATATTACTAGCAGATTTTTACCTTAAATTGCACTATGGAATTTAATAAAAATAAAACATAGTTGATACCAACTAATGGCGAATTATAGTACAATTATTAACATTAACTTTCATGGTGATTAGTCGGTATTAGAAAGTTTGAAATTGAACTTAGTTCATTATAACATGTAACAATTTAATTATAATAGACAGGTCTCACAACTAGAGTTTTAGTTGAGAGTGGTTCTTAAGAAGATAAAAAAGCCCTGATAAACAAGGGCTACGGGTCAGGCGAATTTACAGTCCATAAATCATAAGAATTGACCTTCAAATCGGTGGTAATCTTGGAGAAACCAAGAGCAGAAGTATGCAAATACACGTTAGCGTTTAGTTATAGTAGCAATACCACACTAACACCTGTGTCTACTATACCAAAGTGACTGACGACGCAATTAGTAGGTTCATCCTTCGCGCCGTGGACGCTCCGGCACATTGTGGATTATTATTTAAAAATAGCTATAAAAGATGTTAATGTAGCTCAATTAAAAATCCATTATAAAATAGTTAACTAAAATAATAACAATAGTTGCTGACAATTACAACGATTTTGACATAACTAATAAAATAAACGATAGCAAAAAAAAGGTGCTGAACAAGAGTATGCACAAAAAAATGGTTCTGTATAGTTACGCAACCATTGGCCACTTAATATCGTGTGATCTACACACATCAAAAAAGTCTAAGCAACATGCGTGATATTACAAATTTTACCATTTATATTAATTAATTTCTAAGTATTTACTCAAACAAAGTGCGTAGGTAAGTGAACTTTTTTGTTATTGATGACATACTGGCTGGTTGTAAAAAAAAATTTGATTATGTTTTGTTTTTTCATAAAATTCAAATGATTGCGAATTTGTTTGAATTTAAGTGCGTTTTAATTGCTACGTTTAGTCTTGATTTTATAATTTTACCAACCATTTAAATAAAGTTAGCGACAAAATTGAATTGTTAGATATTCTTTACGTCATGAAGCGACGTCATTTGATGGCAGATGAAATGCAAAGAGCTGTAGGGATGTTGCAAGCGGGAAGTAATCAATCTCAGGTATCTCGACATTTTGGCATTCATAGAAGTGTTATTTGTCGTCTTTGGCAGCGCTACAATAATACAGGAGAACCCGCTGAACAGCATCCAAGCCGTAAAAGGAGTACAACCACTCGGCAAGACCGGTACATACAACTGACTGCAAGACACCAGCCGATGTTAACCGCTCGAGAGATAAGTTTGAGGCTACAAATTTCAAGTGGTGTTGATGTAAGTCCTCAAACTATGCGAAATCGACTGCATGAGTACGGCCTACGAGCTCGACGCCCAATCAGGTGCCCACCGATACGTCACGGGAATCGCGCTCGTCGATATGAATGGTGTAGAGAACGCATAACATGGACCCAGGAACAATGGGATAAAATTATGTTTTCCGATGAGTCGCGATTCGGGTTTAAGCCTGATACAAGAAGGGTGCGAGTGTATCGTCGGCCCGGAAATACTGAAAGGCTCATGTGCGTTCAGGAAGTTCATCCATACAGAGGCTCAACAGTTATGTTATGGGCGGGTATTATGAAGAACAGGCGAACTGAGCTCGTTTTTGTAAATGAAGACATGAATGCTGAAAATTACATTGAGGATATTCTCAGACCTTATGTCTACCCATTTGCACAAACCTTTGGCTCCGATTTTAGGTTAATGCATGACAATGCGCGTTCACATACAGCTCGGCGAACCAGTGAATACTTTGCAACGGAGAACATCCGGGTATTGCCCTGGCCTGCACAATCGCCAGATCTCAACCCCATCGAGCACGCATGGGACATGCTCCAGAGACGTGTTTTGAAGGACTTGGACGGAGCGACAACAACCCAACAGCTGAAGGATTTGCTACAATTTCATTGGGAGCGAATACCGCAAGATGACATAAACAGTCTCATTAATTCAATGAATAATCGTTGCCGACAAGTTCTGAATAGCAGAGGAGACCATACTTTGTATTAAATTGTTCTATTCTTTCACAATAAATACATTTTCTTTAGAAATTTCATTTTGTAAGAAAAAAGTTTAGTTTCTTATGTATCTTAGTTTCTACAGTATATTCTAATATTGTTCATTTCTGTTATTAAAAGAACTTATAAAGACAACAGCTGTTATTTTTACATCATAGGACCCTAAAGATATTATTTTAAAAATAAAATACAACGTTATAATGTGAAGAACCATCCTAAAATTTAAATTAGTACATGTTGCTTAGACTTTTTTGATGAGTGTATTTGATATTTTAGGTATAAAAAACCCCGTACAACCTCTTCATATCAATAGCTTAGCCATAAGTGATCAAAGCATTGTCGGTCGAATGTACTAAATTAAAACGTTAAACATGGGGTGTAATTGATAGGACTTTGATTCAGATTGGATGAAAAAAATTGTAAACCTGCCTGGCTAGGTACTATCCTAAAGTTAAAAAACTGTCGCCAAGCATTTGTTGTTGTTTACCGGGAGCTGCACTCAGAGCCAGCCCCCTTCCAGGTTTGTCATGGTTACCGTCAAAACAATGAACTAACTGTGTTCTCTTTTGAACTTTTAAATTAATTATAATCTGAATAACTTCAAATACATAATTTGTAAATATAAATTATTATCATTAGTCTGGTTTTCACATCTACATTCCGAACAATAATTTTGTACAATTTATTTAGTCAATCAAACATATGACGGACTGCACAACTCAATACAAAATATCAATATTATATGTACACAGGCCGCTGTACTACGCGTCACTAGTCCGACGCAAGCCGAGCAATCGCAATATAGTCAGTCATGAATACTAGCATGTCATGACACGAAATCATAAGTTTATTCCCTGCCAAAAACTGCTCAATGCTCCTAAACAAGTTTTCACTTCAAAAAAACTTAACGTAAAAACCTTTACTTCACAGGGCAAGTGGCATCCCTATGTAGACCGAACGAGAGACTCCTGGCATGTGGCTGCCCGAAAACATGCAGGGAACCCGTGCCTGACTGCAAGGGAGTCTGTAAGATGGGCTGTTACTGTGAAGAGGGTGAAGTTAGAAACGACACAGGACATTGCGTCAAACTTGCCGATTGCCCACCCTTAGGTAAATAAAGATATATCATCATTTTCAAAGCCACTTTTTTTTCCAGCCCATTCTCTTTAGTATAAAAAGAAAACAATCAAAAATATTTTATTCGATTTAGGCTCTGAGAAGGCGCTTATGAACCTTAAAGCTACCGCCGGTGGCAAACAATACAGTCACCGAGAAAAACCAGCAAGAAACTTGATCTGGTTTATGATACATATTGTTACAAACAATTAAATTCGCTTTTGGTGGATGCACAGAGATTGGTGCCATTTCTGGACACCACCATCGTACGCACATCGATTCACCCTATAAATAGCCTTTAGGCATTAAAGCCCGCTTGACATGGTACTTGAACTCACCATCCGACAAATCGGTAATGTGTATAGAGACTTTGTTATAAAGCCTAACACTATTACCTAAAAAACTGTTATTGGTTTTAGTGAGCCTGAAACATGGAATAACCAATTTCTTATTACTTCTAGTATTTAAATTATGTTGGTCTTTTACTAAATTAGCTAATCTAAGTTTTTGCGGACATACATTAGATTATCAAGAATGTACTGGGAGGGCAGAGTTAAGATACCGACTTCCTTAAACTCGGTATTTAATGATTCGCGAAGCGAAATCAAAATACTCTTTATTCAATTTAGGCCCTGAGAAATCACTTATGAACGTCAAAACTACCACCGGTTCGGAAAACAACCCAGTCATCGAGAAAAACCGGCAAGAAACTCGATCTGGTTTATCTTTTTATAATAACTAACATATTTTTTTATTATTACAACATAATAGACACATAAAGCTACATTCGTTTTTAGTGGCTGCACAGAGAGAGGCGTCACTTCCAGACGTCGCTATCGTTCACATATTGATCCACCCTGTAATAACCTTTATGTATTAAGACCCGCTTGACATAACACTTGAACCTACTATCCGGTAAATCGGTAATGTGTTTTGGAACTTTGTTATAAAATCTAACACTATTACCTAAAAAACTGTTACTGGTCTTAGTAAGCCTGAAACAGGGAGTAACCAGTTTGTTATGGTTTCTGGTATAATTTACATTATGTCGGTCTTTTACTAAATCCAGATTATCTAAGTTTTATATTATGTACCTATTTAGACGTAATTATTATGACAGAAGGGTTAACTTCGATTTTACAATATCTTTCGTCGACATCTAGTACTTTTTAACTGACTTCGAAAAAGGAGGAGGTTACTATGTTCGGTTGTATTTTTTTTTAATGTATGTTAATCGATATTTTCGTCAATTGTGGACCGATTTTAATGGTTCTTTTTTTTCTACCATCTGATCAGAAATGTTATATTACTAGCTAGTATTTGAACCTTCATGTTTTGAGAGGCAGGTGGGGCAATTTTGTTGAGATTATACCAGTTGTGTTTGTTTTAGTAGTGTACGTAATATATTGATATATTCTTTGAGATCGCCTTCCTAATTTAGCGAATACTAAAAAACAAAGAAAATAAGATAATGGGCTCAAATATTTAAATGTTGTCCTTTGCAATATAAGTATATCGAAAAAACTATAAATTTAACTATACAGTATGCAAGTAAACTGTTATTTTAATAAAATTAATTTTATCTCAACGCCATAACTAAATGCACAAGGCCATCAATAACGTCAAACAGATAGGTGTTCAAATGTATTATTATTTAATTTTATTCGTTCATTGTGTAAACAATAGGCATGCTCATATTATTTTAGTTTATTGACTCGTTATGTTTACCTAAACTAAATATATATTGAACAAACGATGTAGAATTTCATAGACTACGATCTTAAACTATAATATATATAGTCATAAACTTTAACTATTTGAAAGATGTATTTCAGAAAATATATATAGTATAATTATAATTTGTGAAATATTGTTTATTTTACGTAAAGCGTGAACTCTATCAATGTTCTAGGTACTCCTTACAAAGTTCATGTAACAGTATAAATATTGTTTATTTCACGTAAAGCGTGAACTCTATCAATGTTCTAGGTATTCCTTACAAAGTTTCTGTAACATTATAAATATTGTTTATTTCACGTAAAGCCTGAACTCTATCAATGTTCTAGGTATTCCTTACAAAGTTTCTGTAACATTATAAATATTGTTTATTTCACGTAAAGCGTGAACTCTATCAATGTTCTAGGTATTCCTTACAAAGTTCCTGTAACATCATAAATATTGTTTATTTCACGTAAAGCGTGAACTCTATCAATGTTCTAGGTATTCCTTACAAAGTTCCTGTAACATTATAAATATTGTTTATTTCACGTAAAGCGTGAACTCTATCAATGTTCTAGATACTCCTTACAAAGTTCCTGTAACATTATAAATATTATTTATTTCACGTAAAGCGTGAACTCTATCAATGTTCTAGGTATTCCTTACAAAGTTCCTGTAACAGTATAAATATTGTTTATTGATCTAAGAGTACATTATTATGATATATAATTTTTAAATTTCTTTGTCATTGCTTCTATTTAGTACTAATCATAATAAGTTTGAATTTAAATATATGTAAATTGATATCTTTGTAAATTTGTTTTACAAAGAGTAATATTTTAGTAAGCATGAACGAAAACTATTTTTGAAATGAAAACTTCTATAGTCCTGTTGCGATTTGATACTTGGAGAAACGAATACGCGACATTAAAAAGAGACAGACATACACATTTATAGGATTTAACGTGCGAGTGAATGAGATAGAATACATTATTGTTTATACGAATATTTTATCATTTTTTTAAAGTTTCATTTTGTTGTGAATCAAGGATTGGTTGTTTAATATAAATTTCTTTGCAGGGTTCAAGTCCAGAATGCTGCGCGGACAACATTGGATTAGAAAGCAGTACAGCTGGTGCACCTGTACCTCCACCAGGACCTAGGTACAAGTTAGCTACAGAAGGCACATTGAGAGTATGCTGTTTCCAACATACGAGAACAGTTGTGGACAAGATTCTAGCTACAAAATTTTTGAGGCGATGGGAGACACATGTCCTGTATCTGCAAGAATATCACATTGTATCTAAGACGGTGAGTGCATTATGAAAGCAAGCAAAGGTATTAAACCTTTTTTTACCGAATTCACAGCTGTAAAAAATAGTTTACAAAGATTCTACGTATTTCAAAATTCATCACGCTATCGTTTATTATGACAAAACAAATTATATTTACGTTTTTGCATTATCAATGCCACTTATGAACAAAGTGATGATATCTATGTTATCAATTTCCTTACATAGAAATTTATCGAACTTTCAGCTAATAATATAAAATTTTCCATTCTTGATAAGTAATTGTTATTTATCTAGGCATACGGTTATGTTTATATTACAAAAAAATTATGATTGTTAGTTTCGATTTCAATATTAGTTTTTTTGTGTAAATCGTACATTACTTGTAACGTTACCGTACTAGAAAAATGTATTCAATTTATATTGAAAATGTAGGATAATTATTTCGAAATGATAAGTCCGTCGTAATAGAAACAGGTCATAGCATCGTGGCAAAGCACTTTCCAATACGTATTTGGCTAAGTTAACACTACCAAGTTGCAAATCTGTTGCAAAGCATCTAACGGTCTCTTTCGATACCGCATTCGAGATCAATGCCATTTTCTAGGCTTTGTACATTGCCGGCTTGATTCCTTTCACATATTTCATAAGCAGGATTTTAATAATTTTCACCGGACCCTCTACCTTCTTAGCAAAATTGGACAAATCACTTAGACCCTCCTGTGTTTACGTAAGCACTGCCATAACTTTTGTAAGTTTCTTTAGGAGAAAACAAAATACGAAAAATAAATAAGAAAAGACGTAATAACCGGTGACCCCGTAAAGCCTCCCCCCCACCCTTGTGGTGCTTATGTAATATTTTGTACGTCCCCGTCTACTACACCATCATTTAAAATGTTCTCAAACGATAACCTATAAGGATTCTTTAAACTTTTATTTTTTTATATAATCCTTTTGTATTTTATGTACAAAGCTAGAGTTATGTTGTTAAAGTTATTAGTTATCTAGATACTGGTATAACAAACGAATGACTTTCTTGCTATCGCGACAGGTATAGTAGAAAAGTGATATGACTTAACGAATACCTAATGCTACACGTATATTCTAAAACCGTATTACATGTTACACATTGCATCCTTGAGCTTCTTGCGACTCCTTTTGTCTAATTTGTTTACGTGCTTGCCAAACATGTCCGATGACGTCATTAACTGAGTTAGAGATGATTAGCAAGAATGGTTTTGTTCCGATAACAACTTTACTTACAGTTAATTCAACATATATAGTAAGATATGTTTTTATTTGCTATTTAGTGACGTATACCCGTTGGTTTAGTTGACCATTATATATTGAGAGTGTCACCGGGTCAGGTGAAAGTGCAGAAGGCGTTCAACCTTCTTTTTAGAGAAGTGAGAACGCTTATACCCACTATGATTCACCACAGTAAACATCTTTCATTTTTTGAACATACGTACTTAACTGTTTGTTTTATTCAGTATTAAGCTTTTAGCAACGTCAATGAATGAAATTCTACATTTCTATTTAAAAAAAAATCAAAATTTACTATAAAGTGACAAGATTTACAAAAGTTACTTCACTGTTTTTATAAGAAAAGGTTTTATGTGTTATTGATTTTAATACTCATAAATTTATTGACTGTTTCTTATTACTATCTTGTTTCGTTGAAAATTTTCAGCAATATTTCTTGACAATGAACGTTTTTTAACAGTTAAACATAATCTTAACTGCCTATATTTGCAGTTATTACGATAATTTTTAAATAATCAATAGACCGGAGTATAAAAATCATGTTAAGATGTAATCGAATGACATTCCAAGAAAATATTAAAGTAGATAAATCCGTTACGTTTATCATCAAATAGTCATTAGAATATGATGAAGTGTGACTGATGTGTTATTCATTGAAATATGATATGAAATGACAACTAATTACATGCATATTTTTAATAGCTTGGGAAACTCATATTTTTGACGCAAATGAAATTACCCTAGAATGTAATAATTCATTAATTAACAGATCATGAATATATTATTAACAATTAAAGGAGTTTGTATAATACAGTTTTAAACTTGTCGATTAACAGTGAGTTCAATTAATGATATAGAATAGTCACTAATTATTGATAATCTCGCGGTTATTCATATTTACAAGTCTGTAGTTTATATACATTTATTTATATTAACTTTATTTATTTTATAGCGACCAAGAATTAATGAGATGTTAGAAAGTAAACTGAGATAACTTACAAGTAGCTTATGTTAGCCTACAACATCCTCAGTAAAAAAAAACTGTTTAGCTGCTGCGGAGAAGCGCAGTGCTCTGTACGTCAGATAAAATTCTGATAAGTCTATATGTCGGAGTTTTTGGCGGGATTTTACTCATGTAGTGGAATTTATATTTTATTCATAATCTTGTGTTACTTGACTCTATATTGTGTAAAATTGGTGGTGTTTTATGTAATATAGTTTGTTTATTGTGCATAAGTGAAGTGAATGGAAAAGGATACCACGGAGCAGGAATTCTGAGATGCCACAAAAATTCCCTAGAAATTTGTGACAAGGGAGCCACCATCTTGTTGGAACATAAACATTGACATTGAAATGACCGCACGACACTAACTTGTAATACTATTAACAACTCGACCATGGTAGTGATAATCTAAAAGATTGGTTGCCAAAAATAAAGTAAAAAAGTCTATCTGTCAGTAAAAGTGTAGTCAAAATCGGTTTAACCGTTTCTGAGGTGAGCTCAGACAAACAAAAAACATTTCAATTTTCTTCATATATAAAGATATATTCAATTCAACTGAAATTTAAAAACTACTTAATTATGGTTGATAAGTATTGCAGAGAATAATTTTTAATACCTTTTAAATTAATATTAGGGGTACATTATAGAATTTTCCATCGATAACATCTTGGGAATCATTCTATTTCAAACCCCCATTTTTTTAAAGCTGTGCTTCCTAAAGTGGTTTATATGGACCATCAGGGGTCTATGACAAACAACAATGGGGACGATGTCAAGCGAAAAAAAAATGGCGCTCTAAGAGATGCAAATAAGTGTCCACGATAATGATTACATTTATTTTGGCTCTCCGTGAATGAAATAATACATTTACACATACTTTCAACTTAAATAATGTTTACTGAGTACATATCTATCTACATAAATGATAAAATTACCTTTCGAAATATATTTAAAATTGAGGAATTTGCAAATAAATCAATATCAAATAAAGCAGGAGGTCCACATATAACCGCAAAACAAGGCAAATGGTTAACGAGACAAAAGTTTGGGAACCTCTGATTTAGAGGATGAATTTTCAAAATCATATTTGGTGCACGCCTGCTTTACACAAAATAAGCTCTTGCTCAAAATGTAATACTTCTAGACACGCCATATTAATTCGTGCATTCTCTATCAGTCATAATTAAAATTTAGCACTTTTTAATATACCATTGATAGGCAAATATGACATATTGACTGTTAAATTGAATGTCATCAGTTTAGTTATTCTTACTAAACGTATTTCGTCACTAACAATTTGTAACGATATTTGAGTAACCTGAAATCATCTTCTTAACATTTGTACAAACAAATTGGAACGTCAATTCGATTACTCACAGCTGTAGAAGGGGGTAATTCGAATTGACGTATTTTATTTGTAATGATACGACTATTTTGAAGCAATTTCACCCACGTCAGTATCGTAATGAAAATAATTTACACACGGGTATTATTATTTTATGTTATAGTGTTGTAATATGCAGTTATCAACTTTAAATAAAACTTAAATGTCTTTGCAGTATATATGGATGGTACAGTACATAATATGTCAAACATTTGCAACTACTGTTAAAACTTTTTCCGTAGTTCGTGGTTTCATTGCATGTAGATTGCATACTGTATTTTTACTTCTTCTTGTCATTGTCGTGGTATCACGTAAGTAGGGTTGTCACAACATGTTTTCTTTCTACCGTAATGTACTGAGTTTCGGCTAAATGTATTACGACTGGCCACTTGCCTTACAACTCGCAATCCGATTTGGAATATCCTTGTTTTTGGCGATAACTTGAGATGATATCTCTGCGAAATTTATGAATAAATGATCGCTACTATGCCGGCGAAGCAGTTATCATAGTTACAGCTAAACATATTATTTAAACATAAGCCTTAATCGGTATAAAAATATTTTTGATACCTAAATATTAGCCTGCAAAAGGTATCCGAAAAAAAACATTTGATTAATCATCATCCATACTATAAATTTAAACAACGAAGTGACCGCGTCGTCATGTAATTGTACACCTCAGTACCTATGACAAATTATAAGATTTTATTTATTTGAACAAACAAATATAAAAGGCTAAGATGCTCAGCTATAGGTGTTTTCCGGCAGTTGCACTTCACAGATGTTCATTTTAAACTTTATCGGTGTTATTACAAAAAAGTTAAATATGTATTGAATACTTGCTTTAAAAAGGTTTCGAATTAAATGCACCGCGGTCGCTGAATGTTCGCCATCTTGTTCTTTTGTCTCGCTTTGGTTACGTTAGGTTAGACTTGCGAAAAAGGATAACGCGACATTGCCTCGGGCGAGCGCGGTGTATTTAATTCGAAACCTTTTTAAACCACGTTTTTAACTTTTTTGTAATAACACCGTATGTGATTATTATCTTAGGTAAAGTTCAAGTCTCAAGTAAAAATTTTTTGTAAAATATCCAAGTAAGAACCAATGCACAAGAAACAATAAAAACTTGTGACAAAGTTAACCATACCGATAACTGATCAACACAGTCATGTCTTCTTCGAATAACATTTTGTGATACTGATTCAGAATATGAGTCATGGCTAGCTTGATGACAAATGAAAGGTTCTACGTATTCTTAAAATTTTGTTTATATGTATGAGGTATAATCTGTGTTTAATGATTATGATGATTAAAAAAAGTATCCTATTGCGACGTAATTGATTTCTGTGCTATTTTTTATTAAAATCCGTCCTGCTAACTGTTCATGACTGATGAAAAAACATTCACATAAATGTTCCTTCGCGTTTATATTAGACTTCCTGATACCCGTAACTACGTCAGCGTTGTTTATTATCTTAACAATATAGTTTATACACAAAGAAAAATATAAGCAACACACCGCTTGCCCCACTTCGCCACGGCAAGAAAACACACAACACTGAGCGGTTATAACAACCGTAGTTTAAAAAAAATATCATACCTTTATACTAAATAAAGTTATCATAATATTTTTTTAGACAAGGACCAAATGCTTAAGAAGTGAATCTAAAAAGTTAACCGAAATCTGTTTTAGTAATTTTTGCTGATGCGCAATGTGTGTACACCGACAGACTTCTATCATTTTATTTATAAACTAGCTGACCTGTGCAACTTCTTCTGCATCAAATCGGTAATCACCGGTTTCAATTGTATTTTTAAGCATGAAAAATTTTAATAAACCTTAAACCCGATTGCAGCCACATCTACCGTTTCCAGTTGTAAATCCAAACTATCAAGGGACTCACTCAAACATATACCCAGATGGTATGTGAGAAATCTTTTAAAATAAGCCTACAGCCCGTTCGTAGCATCATCTACCGGGTTCAATTACAATAAAAACTAACCTACATATATTGGCGGTAATGTAAAAAAAAGCTTGTGAGGTCTATGGACCCCCAGTTGGAACGAAGTTCCTTTCCCTTTTTTGTAGACGTTTACTATACAGTCAGTATAGTTTACGTTATAAAATATCAAGTGGATAGAGTTAAATTGTAAATTAAACGACAAAATATATTAAAAAAATAAATTAATTAAACACTGAATGATATCATAACTATTTTCAACTTGCATTAAAACTTTTTCACACTACATTGTATTGAAGAAAAATATAAATATTAAAATAATATGAGCACGACGCGTCAACTGTCAGTTGCCTGTAACTATTCGTCTAAGAGCTAGCAACGGTTTGACAGCGAATTACAATAAACCAGTTTTTTATATATCTTTATGTTTTTCCGAACAGC
This sequence comes from Antheraea yamamai, assembly GCA_036509395.1. Classification (NCBI taxonomy): domain Eukaryota; kingdom Metazoa; phylum Arthropoda; class Insecta; order Lepidoptera; family Saturniidae; genus Antheraea; species Antheraea yamamai. Next base: position 13,283,934 of record AP028428.1, on the reverse strand, counting down.
GTGTGGGCTACCTAGCTGCCGGCAAACGTTGCGTTTATTAGTGCATATCGCACCTTTACAGGCAAAATATTGATTTCTATATCATTTAAGAATGTTTTGTTATTCACTAACTTTGAAACGCTACTAAAATATGAAATTATTATTGCCAAATATTTTTGTTATTAATAATAACGTGCCCAATGCTATTTTTTTAAAAGTATTAAATATTAAGTATGTTCAAACCATGTTAAGATAGCTGTAATTTTAATATTATTTTATTTAGACATAAAAGAGGGTAAATTAAAAATAATGTGTATAGAATAACTTAGCTATAGCTATAGTTTAGCGCAACACTGGCTGTATGATAAAGATAGCGATAATTGTGGAAGCACCTGTTATAGACGCATGTATTCAAGATTGCGTCAGTCCCAAGTCATATGTATACGTTTATAATTGCTTTTCATTGTTTACGGTGAAATATTAATATCATAATGGTTAATAAAATGAAATATGTTCATTGCAATTGAAAAAATAAAATGGTTTGAAATGAATTATTTTATTTATAAAGAATATCATCGGGCATATTATTGTCAATAACAAAATTATCTGGGCGTGATAAATTTATGTTTTTAATAGCGTTTAAAAGTTATTGAAAATCAATATTTATATATATATATATATATATTATAAATCAAAATTTTGACCTGTAAAGGTGTGATACGCATTAAAAAACACAACGTTAACCGGCTACCGGGTATCCTGAATCCTGTTTGGAAGGGCATAATATATCTTCATATTAAAGAACCAGCTTTTCTAAAATTCTCGTTCTTCCAACGTTGCTGGCTCTTGTACTAAGGTGTCGCAAAAAAGTCTAGTTACATTAACTACAAATTTTTGTCTTTCGTTATGCTGAAGAACCCCTTGCGTTTTATAGGACAAAAAGTATTCTAGATGTAACCTTGTAATATTAGTTATCACTGTGTCAAGTTTCGTCAAAATTGGTTCAGTACTTTTAGAGTGATACGTGTTCACAAGGACAGACAAACAGACAAAAATTGTAAAAGGATTATTTTTGGCTTCTATATCGATAACAAAGTCTGCCCCGATTATAATTTTCAAAAAATATTTAATACTTATACAGATTTGGCCTTGTTACAGTTTTATTATAGTATAGATAGATATCATAACCAATAATATAATCATAACATGAGGTTTATAGACTAAAGTCACATTATGGAGTCTAACGTAAATAGAACATCCAATGCCTTTATTACTATACAGTAAAAAAATCATAAATCTTTTGGTTGCGGTGCTTTGGATATCTAATAAGTTATTGATTAATAATCGAAAGTGTATCTAAAAATATAAAATTAGTTGGTTGTACCAATATTACGTCAAGAGTTCTGCTATTTATTATCATCATTTAAATGTGTTTCACGTACGAAGATGCTATCAAGTATTCTATTGATCTCTTATTGTTTGTGTCACAATTCACAACTAAAGACCATGGTAATTAAATTGCCTTTGTCACACATACGTACTCATAATCAATGTCGATGTTCTATGCTATTCTTAATTCAGTATAATGATTCTATGTTATACAAAATATTTTTAGTGCAATTCGCAGTTTTATACAATACTAGCTGTGCCCGCGACTTCGTCCGCATAGGACCTTATGTAAAAAACAGCGATTAATAAAGTCAGCCTAATCTATTAAGTCCATTTGATTACCTACTTTTCTCTCGTACTTACTCCGCGTCGTCATTAAAAGTACAATAACTTTTGATAGAGTGGAGCGATTTTAATGAAACAAAGACTAAGTTATTCTCGAAGATATAGCTTACGTTTTCCTTCCTTTCATTATGGACCCAGTACTTTAGCAGTGATGCGTGTTCATACAAACAGACAGATAGACAGACAGACATTTCTAAAGATGACTAAAATGTATTCTATTACTTATTCCTAGACACTAGCAACAATTTTTTTCACGAAAATTGAAAATGTACAGACTCGTTAGATTTACATTCTTATTATATGTATAGATAGCTGGACCGGCAGACGTTCTGCATTCAAAATAATAAAAAGTCCTGGAATCAGATTGCAGCACCATCTACCGGGTCCAATTGTGAATCTAAACCATTCTTGAATCCATCTGAACACATACAAAAACTTTCGTCAAAATCAGTCCAGCCGTTTAGGAGTGGATCAGTTACAAACACAGGTCCAGGAGAATGTCCCGGCTGAGTGCCTTAAGCGCTCGCCTTAGTAGTCCGGTGAAACTGTTAAGACTTTGCCAGGTCAATAGCGTAGTCAGTTCGAGAAAAAAAACGGTCAGGAGAATTATATATATATAATGATATATTAGGTACCCTTGCTGCAATTAGTATTTACAATATCATGTCCATACCAAACCAGTCTGCTGATGTTAGATTTTTGAGTCATTACGAGTTTTAGCTACATTATGTTTAAGACGTGATAGAAGCTAAGAGACTGGTACCTAACGCTTAAAACGTAATTAAATTCAAATTAATAATTTAAAACTTCGTAATCGTAAAATAACGATCTAATGACGGTTTGATGAACTAAAATGATATAGGTTGTGGTCATTCTGTTTGGTTGAACTACCAGCTTACTCAATTTATATGAAATTAATATCAGGTTTGATAAGAGCACACTTCGTATGTAGATGTTTTCTTATGTGTTGTGCATCATCCATACTGTACCTACGTATAATCCAACCATGTTTCAAGATAAAGAAAAGAACTGCGCAGGTTTTAGGTATTGTTGTATAGATAGGTGAAATATAGAGATATTACAGTTCTAAGTGTGTAGTATGGAATGAACTCGGCTGTTATGAAGTCCTTAGCAATACACTGTAGCATGAAGGTCTTGATATCTTAAAAATAATATACTTGAATAAGTTACATATTTAGACTCAGACTCTATTATTTTCAAATGATTCTCCTAAAAGTTTCGATTCTTCGATGACTTTTTTTCATAGAAAAATTCGCCTAGATACGGGTCATACAATATGAACGTCAATGTCCTGCACCTTAGAGGTTTGTGCCTAATGGTCCTTCTGATTCGCCCAAAATAGGAAATGTACGTCTCTTTGACTTAAACTTAGTCAATGAATAAACTAATTAGCATCTCATTAATTAGTTTTATAATGACGTTTACATGTTTAGATTACACGATTGTAGCGTTTCTCTGCATCGAGGTCAATCAAAGATAAGAGAACGTTCGTGCGTCACAACTCATACACGTTTTACTGATTATACAATAAACAATAAGAAAATAAATCTTTAATTGAGTTTTTGTTGATATTATATTATGTAATTAGTGAGTTATTTTAGTGCACACTGATAATAGGAAAAAGTGAAATAAATACATTCTTATGAACTCTTGTTGTATTGTATCAAGAAAAAGTCTTAGCGATTTAAATAAACGTAATTTTATAAGTCATGTAGAGCAGAGAAAGTGTCCATATTAATCATTCTACAGGCGTCTGAAGCTTCTTCTTTCACATTATAGAATTTTAATATTACAAATGAAGAGATCGGAACTTGCATCTCGTCATTTGACATGTTTTATGAAAAAAAAAGGAAAAACAAACTCATTTCTACAAAATCATTTTATCGACAACAGTAAACTCGTCTGGCCTGAGATGAAGAAACACATCTTGTTTACGATTAACGACTTTGCGTCCGAAACAGTTACCCCATGACGTCGTGTTTACGCGAAAAACATTCAGGTGCGCCTGCTGTCCGAATTCGACGGTAATTATCCGTTATTAAGCTCCAAGTTTTCAATACAATAATCTACAATTACCTTCATATATATATATATATATATATATATACATTTAAACAAACTAGCTGTTCTCGCAGCTCCACTCGTGAGTACTACAAAATTACTGTAAACTCTTTATTAAAACTTTTTATCCAATACGTTGTTTATAAGATATCTATATATTTATGAAACATTTCTGGTAGTGGCATTTCTTTTAGTAATTTCGATTTCTATTGAGAATTATCCTGTGTCGACTTAATTTACCTTTAACATCATAATTAGTATTATAAATGCGAAAATGAGTATGTTTATTTGCTACGCTTTCAGGTTTTATATACCTACTCAACCGATTATTATGAAATCAAGCATAAACGTTGTCAGGGGTACAAATACGGTCATAGTCTCATAGAGTACGTTTCATCCAGACAGTATTTACTGTTCCGGAGGGATTTATCCTAAAAAAATCACAACAAAATCTACATTTCCGCGAACGAAGCCGCGAACAAAAGCTAGTTCTATACGAGTATATTACCTAAAGTAGAGGAATGTACTAAACTTATATCCTATAATACTATCATATAAAACGATTCAATACTTTTTAAATTATACAAAGAAACCAACAATTGTTAAATGTAGAGAAGTTGTTTTTTGAAATATTAAAGGGTTACGTAGTACATGTCATTAAACAATAAGTTCAGTAAGAGAGGAGTTTTTGGCGGGATCTTGGTCTGTCATGTAGTGGATTTTATTTTTTATTCATAATCTTGTGTTACTTGACTCTATATTGTGTAAAATTAGTGGTGTTTTATGTAATATAGTTTGTTTATTGTGCATAAGTGAAGTGAATGGAAAATAATACCACGGACCATGAATTCCGAGATGCCACAAAAACTCCACGGAAAGTTCTAACAGGATGGCCACCATTTTGTTAGTTCATTGAAATTATATCAAGAAACTTGTAATATCGATACTCACTTGACAATGGCAGTAATAGTCTACTAGAAGGCTGGTTGCCAAAAATGGAATGGAAGAAGCACCTGTAATACTATTAACTACTCGACAATGGCAGTAATAATCTAAAAGATTGGTTGCCAAAAATAAAGTTAGAACTTCAGTAAGATTAATTGAAAACGATTTTACTTGACGTAATGTATTTGTTTGGGAAGTACTAGGTAGCGAAATTCTTCTTCTTCAGTGTAAAAAAATTACAACATGAGCATAGGTAAATATACCTATACTCCTATATTTATTTATTCATTCTTTTGTACAGTTTATTTTAATTATAAATATAAATTACTTTAAGTACCTATAATATGATGTTAACATAATTATAAGAACAGACAGTTTATTAATTGCAGTTGAAGGAATGGCAGTGTCCTTATATATCTTCTTTCAATTTTTTTAATCTTCTAGTAATTTAAACACAAAATGTTTCTATAAAATTTTTCGTAATCCTGTTGACATCGATTCAAAATAAACGAGTGTGCGTCTTGATTACAATCTACTATACAAGTATATCGAAGTATATGTTATCTAACATCGGACTGGTCCAGAGACTTCGCGTCGTACAAATGTCAAAGGTTGTTCACTGGTAGACATAACAATTTTGAGCGCTACTCCACCCTTGATTTTGCTTTTAGTGTGATCATAGGTTATTAATTCTATTAGATACTAAAAATACAAACAATTGTATGTATCACCTATATATGCCTCTATTTTTAGAGCGATTGTATTTATTATAATTTTATTTTTTACTCTTACGTGTTTTTGGTAGTAACCACTACTTCGAAAATAACGCAAGTTTACGACTTGCGTCAGGTTACTAGGAGAATAATTACGTTTGACTGTTGTGAGAAACATGGAAATACCATAACGCAAACGTATTGATTAAAGTCTATTAAAATTCCTAAATTTTCTTGCTCGTTTCGAATATAAATTACAAATACTTCCAAATACGTAAAAAAAAAGAAATAAATATACACGATTTAAACACACGTATCTGAGTATTTTTGAGTAGGTATTTACAGTCATAGATAAGTTATTGCAAATGTGATGATTAACCTGATAGTTTCATATCAGTAGGCTGATATTACGTACTATTAGCTGATGCCCGCAACTTCGTCTACTTTCTTTATGTACAAAAATCATAAAAATAGGGAAGCAAAAATAAATTGCTTTCTTCTCTCCTGTGTATGTGCATCAGACCGCTTGCCCTACTTCACACATCGATAAACGCGTAGTACTTATAGAAATAGTGTTTTCTTAAAAAACTTTATATTAAAATAATTAACCGACTATTAAGTAAAACTAAAAAATATCGATGGAATTATATTTGAGTGACGCGCGCACAATCTGATTATATAGATTTAGAATTACACTAGATGACACTAATTAAATAGATTACACTAGACAAGTTTAAAATTTGCTATTGTATATTAAAGTATACAATTTATTATTACTTGTTTAATTATTACCCCATACAAACAAGAAACTGCTGTACTTCATGAATAGATTTTCTTTAATTAGACTAGACAAAAAGCAATTCTCTATACCAGAAATAGTCCATTGACGAAGTCACTGATTAACATGATATGAGCTAAGTTTATATTGTAATAACATTAATATCTGACCGCTTCAGTAACTCAATTGCAATATGTGGAACATTCACATTTCTATAATATCTCGGTGTAACTCTACATGGCGCAACTGCGCATGAAAGTTTATCCATTGACGTACGCAACTCTACATTAGTCATTCGGACAGAAAGTAATAACACAACGTTTATTTGCCTACTATGTGTACTATAAAATCGCTTAATAGTTTTTTTTAACGTAAAGAATACCTTTTATGAATTATTTTTTCTTCACATCCTATTTTTCCAACCGTCGATTACAACTGACACATATGCATATCAAAATTTAATTACGTATAGCTTTTGTAATGTCTTTTATCATTCTTTTGATCTGTTTACAGTGTATTAAGAGATATATTTTAATAAACTAGCTATGACCGCGACTTCATCCGCGTGGAAGCTTATGTAAAAAAACAGTGATTAATAAAGTCATCTGAACGTATTAAGTCCATTTACTTGTCTACTTTTCTCTCGTACGTACTCCGCGTCGTCATTAAAGCTACAATAACTTTTGATAGAGTGGACCGATTTTAATGAAATAGATACTAAGTTACTCCCGAGGATATGCTTTACGATTTTCTTGCTGAGGGTTTATTGTGAACCCAGTACTTTAGCAGTGATGCGTGTTCATACAAACAGACGGACAGACATTTCTAAAAATGATTGAAATGTATTCTATTACTTATTCCTAGACACCTGCAACAATTTTTTTCTCGAGAATCGAAAAAGTACAGACACTTTAAATTTACATTCTTATTATATGTATAGATTTAATGGTCAGTCAATGAAATAAGTAAACAGGTTAACAATCTAGCCTCCTAAAAATCATTTAAGAGGTGTAAAATCTTCCGTGTATCGTTGCATTAACTAGTAGTGATGATAGAAATCTCATATAACGCAGTTCTGAGACGAGGTTTTCTCTTTTCTTGAAGACCCAAAATGTATATATATCTCTAGACTTCTGTGACAAAATTATTGTAATGCTTTGAACTCCGTGTTATAAATCCTGTTATAAAACTCTGTGTTATAAAACTCCGTGTATATGCTCGCAGAATTACCCTAAACAATTAATTTCTATTAAGTTTTAATGAAGTTCCTAATAACGTAAGTAACCACTAAGAAAGGTTTTTTGATAATTCGTCGATTAAGAAGCTTAAACATAATTTACCTCCTAAGTATTGTTGCTGATGGGAACCACACCGGACATACGGTTAGTACCAAATAATGTGTACGATGTTGTGAACTCTTTGCTAGTGTATGGTAAAATATTAGTGTTAGATACATACAAAGTATTTTGGTATTTCCGCTGTGTACTTTCCAGACGTTGGATAAATCTTATTCTTATTGAATATTGCCATGACAATGCAATTTTCACTCGTTTCATGGTTTTTGGGTTAATTTATACACAAAATGTACAGTTTTTAAATAATATATAAAAGGCATGTGCGTAAAGTGATATCTATACTTCTATACTAATATTATAAAGAGGTAGAGTTTGTGAGTTTGTAACGTTATGACGTTGTAGGGGGTAATCTCAGAAAGTACTAAACCGATTTTGAAAATTCTTTTACCAGTAGGAAGCCACGTTATTTGTGAATGTCATATATATGACGCGTATATATATCATCGCGCTAAGATTAATAGGAGCGGAGCAACAATGAAGAATATTTTAAAATCGGGGTTTTTTTTCCTTTTGAAAGCTTCCGCTGCGTGTTTGCTCAAAATAACTATTCCACGCGTACAAAGTTGTGGGCAGAAGCTATTAATTAATTATATTATTATTATAGTATTATAAAGAGGTAAAGTTTGTGAGGTTGTAGGGGGTAATATCAGGGGAGTCGTAGAAAAAATGGTCGAACAAAAACGTTTCTTACGAACGCTGCCTTAACGACAAGAGATATATGATTGAGTTCTAGAAAAAAGTTGTAGCTTGATAATGCCCATTACCGCCCAACGAAGTGGGCACGAGTCAGCTAGTTATAATATGAAACGGCTGGACCTATGTTATCGGGAATTTTACTGGCAGATATGCGAAATTATGGCGGTTGACATATTCTATTTTATTTGTTGAACTGTTACCCGTGCATTCGTCCATGTAAAATTTATTAAAAATATGTTGTTTATTGTAAACAAGCGAGTGAGACGTGTGCTTTACTGGACTTCAAGAATAAATATATATAATTGAAAGTCATATGTTTGTATGTAATTAAAATTATATTATCTTTTTGGTCAATTTAGCGGTCATTTTAATTTATTTACCGCGCTTGCGTCTACATAACTCAGTGATTATAGCAACGTATAAGACTAACTTAATTATATCGACAATACGGGTATATTAGATCTATATAATAAAAGTTTTAACACATATTGTTCAATAATGTATAGATTAAAACTTTAATTACTTTCTTATATAGTCTAAGTGAGCACTGAGGGTGATATTTTGTAGGTCAAAGTTCGAGGCATGTTGCTGATGATAAATCCCATTTCATTCAATACACTGTTATTATTTACATTTCTAATGTACACGTTACATGTTACAGTAGATGGCGTGCGTGTCGTACTTAAAAATGTTTTTGAAAAAGCATCTCTATAATGTACAACATCTACTCATAATTTTACATTTTTTGATACATTTTAAAAAAGCGCGTGCGCAGCCGCGGGTAACAGCTAGTAGAATATAAAATGCTAAGTACACATTACTAAATTATGACAACCTAACTAATACCATTTCGCCAATTATAATTATATTTTTCCTTTAAAAATGTTCTGCGAGGAAAATATTAACTATTAAAATAAGTTCAGTTTCAGTTACATCGTCAAGTACTTAAATTATTTTTAAAATATTATTTTCACAGTTTTTTAAAATACTTCAATGGGTGGTTTTTACGTTGTCCAAGCACCATTTTTCATAGTAGTATATAACGCGAATTGTAATATATAAAATTCTATTGTTTTTTTCTTCATTCCAATTGAAATTGATTATTGTATTCAGAGTGTTGAATTCTAAAGTAATCTATCTAGTAAGATGTGAATTTTCCATTCTCACTTATAAATTTCACGATTTTCCTACGACGGACGTAGGACGTAAACTATGCTTAGTTTGGAATCGAATGGCCCTGTATTCAATTTACGTTACATGTTAGTATTAATTAATATCCATTAGGAAAGTTATGACATGTAGATATGATATAAACCGAAGCAATTTGCTATAAAAGGAAAAAGGTATACAATTTATTTGACAATCCAGTCCTGTGCTTCCCAAAGTATTTTATACCGACTCCCAGGGGTCTATGACGACTAGCGAAGAGGTCGATGCCAATGGAAAAAAAATTGAAGGTCCATGATAATTATCACATTTAAGCAGGTTACGGGTTTAATTTTGGCTTTGCATGAATGATATAATAATTACAAGGATACTATCAACTTCAATAATACTTAAGTCATATTTAGCTATAGTTATAAACTACCTTTCAAAACATATTAAAAATTGAGGAGTTTCCAAATAAATCAATATCAGGTAAGCAGGACCTACATATAAACGAAAAACATGGTAAGTGGTCCGAGAAACAAAAAGTTTTGGGGATCTTTGATCTAGTCCATTAGGAGTATTCGATATCCTATAGGGTATAAGTTTCATCAATTGAAGAATCTGCCTCATCAATCGCTGAAATAGAAAACCCGAAGTATATAAACCTAATATTAAAAATACTTCATCTTATTATACTTTACGACAAGTGTTACGCAACGCGACGATTTGCGTCACGATAAAGGTTGAATATTTTAAGTGAGTTTAATGGGTAATACCTAATTTTTCTTTGTTATGTGCCATATCAACGAAATAATAAAATACCTTTTAAATTGAATTCGATAAAAAGATAAGCGTAAAGCACTAAGAAAAACCACGTTGGGTGCTATTTTTATTGAATTTTTAGTACATTATAAAATTTTCGACTCTCTTAAAAACTTTCACATTTTTGAATTAGAATTTGGATACAACTATATTCTCTTTACAATTACTAAACCGAAGTTTTGTTAATATAATCCATCTTAATAATAATTTAATTAATAATCAATAATAATTTACCAATTCGAAACCGGTTATCGACCAAGGCGCGTAGCTTTTACTGATGTTCGGATTTATGGATCCACTCACTTCTATACGCCCTTTGCAGGTCATTGCTCCATAACCATAAAGAGCGTGACATTACATTCAAATAATATGTAAGTACTTGTCTATGGTATATTAGGCAAAAAAATATTTGTATTTTAGAATTTTTAAAGCCACATTTGGATTGTTTTCTTTTATATTACAGACAATTAGTTATATTATCATTTCATGAATACAATAAATGTTACATAGTTTTATATTGTAATGTATGTAATTGTATACGTATAATTTATCAGACATATTGAAAGTTGATGTGATAACTTTGTAATTAATGTGCTAATGAAAACCGACGTGTTAATTATATTGACGTCAATGTTAAATTTAGGTTTGAATAATAATCAGTTATTTTTTATAACAATCCAATGCTAATTCACGTTATAGTCCTGACAGCGAAATTCAATCGAATTCATTTTAAAATGATTTGTGGATAATTATGAAATAAATAATATTGTATGACGTCATTTCATTTTATTATTGCCATTATTAGGAAATAAAAATTATAATATCATACAGTTTTCCTTGTAGTAATTTAGCTTTGATTACTTATATACCTAAATATATTATTTCAAATGGTTAAATACGTTATCACTATCATACAATAAGTTTCTTAATTATACTTATTTAACCTACATTATTATGTAAATATTATTCAGTTTTTATGTAATCTTTTCATATTCATATCATTTAGTATGTATTGAAATGTGGTACAAAATACGTATTTTAAAACAAGATGTTACTAGTATGAATAATAAATTTTTTTGAAATCGGGATTTTTGTCGACGAAAGCCAAGTCATACTCCGATGCAGTGAAAGGGATAGAACGAGGTGTACGAATGTAATATCATGGCGAGGTTTGCGATGCGCGTTTGTGTCCCGCGCAGGGGCATTGCTCTACTACGTACTACGTCATACCATACCTATATACATCAAATAATATCTATAGCCCAAGCAATAAACCATTCCTCGCACAAAGCAATGGATGCGTCCTTCTCTATCACTGACCTAATTTACACTGAATCTACACAATAGACCGATACGAAAATAGTATATTATTTAGCACTCAGTCGAAAACAGTCTGTTGTGTCCGAAATATGATTGATATTTATAAATAACCTAGGTTAGATCTCATAAGGTCAGGCCGCTCTAAATTAATGGGTTACATCGAGTGATTTTTTAAATCAGTTTTATGGAAAATAAGTATGTAAATAAATAATTAATTGCTCAATTTGATATTAAAAAATAATAAGATGTTCTTTAAAATGTTTTATTTATTTATAGTATTTATAAATAATGTACTTAAGAAGAAACTAGCGACCATCCTTGACTATACCCGCGTTAAATTACTATATAATACCAAATAACAATAAAATGTAACCTGTCGCCACCAAGCGGCGACTTACAACAAATCAGATAGCATAATACATTCAAACTTCCAAATATGTGCCAATGCCAATGTGGCAATTTCGCTAAAGGGCTATTGAAGTTTATCTTACCAATCACAGATATACCAACATAGTTTTTACATATAGTGATAAAAATATCATAAAGGAATTAATTAGCTACAGACATCTTTGATTCTTTATCATCAATATTCGATCAAATATAATTAGGCTGCGAATAATGGTAACCAGTAAGAATCTAATACTTCCCATTCAAAAGCTTTTATTCAAAATAAATTCTCAGTAAAGATGTTCTATGTATCACAATCGTAGCATAAAAAGGAAACTTTTTTTCCTTTTATCATTATTTCTCATGTATTTATATAATTTTTATTATGTATCGCTTTGTTATACATGAGAAAATCTTTGAATAATCTTTAATCTTGCAATTCCAGACGAACATGAAAAGTACATTGAGCTCAAACTCGAATGTACTTGCAAAAATGTTTTTGAAAATATATCGACTTCGTTAAACTTCAATAATAATAATATACAATAGTCTATATACAATATATATACAATAGTCTTTTAATATTGGCCTTTCCATAACTGTAGGAATCATAAAAATTGATCTTATACTTTCTGAGTAATTTAAGCGTATGTAAACATATGCAAAGGAAACTTGAAAGAGCCTTCCTTTTTTGTAAAGTCTGTTCAAACAGGTTTTTGTAAATCGATGCGTCAAAATTGTAATACGATATGTTCTCTGTTCTAGCCTTCTGGTTTGTTGGAGAACCCGTTATCATACAGCTGTATGCAGGAAGTGTATTGCATATCACGATGGGATCCAGCAAGGAAATATTGTCTACGGATAGTTATGCCACATGGATCGCTGTTACTACAGGTGTTTGTTAAAACTTTTTTTCTTTTTAACTTCCAGATAAAAGAGGTTAAACCTTTAAGCAAATGGGCAAAAACGAGATTAAGTATTCTAGATGTGATATCGTTGTGGATTAAGTAACACGTAAATATTTAAAATAGACAAATAATATATCTATATAGTTAATATACTAACGCGCTCTTATGTATCTTTCGATTATGGATATTCCGAAAATATATAAAGAGAAAAAAGTCGGTCCAAACCGTTATATATATCAAAACGAGTAGCTCAAAATATATGAAATTATTACAAAGGTTTATGGCACCCGGACTCCTTGTACGCCAATACTTGGTTGTTAGGTCACATTTTAGTTTATGAAAACCGTTCGACCTACGGGCGGTCAACGATCGAGCTGTGTTAATAAAATACGTTTCATAAAAATATTTTCTAAGCCCAGCCCTTTTAATATCTCTCTCTCTCATTCATTATTAAGTGTCATAATTAACGTGTATTTACTTTGTAAAAAGATAAATGTAATTATATTAATAAAGTATGTATAAGTTTACATTTGGTAAACAGCAAATGTCATATTCAAAGCTTTTAATTTAATATTATTTACATTAAACCAGTAAATGAGGTGCTGAGGTGTGTCCATTTTTACCGTTTAGTTTACAAAAAAATACTTTTAAGAACGTTATAGGTAAGAATACATTTACAAACGTCATTGTATTGTTTTCAGGCAAATGACGCTTATACACGGGACCAATGGTATCATTCTATTGTTTGGAGAGTAAGTATTAAAAGATATCCTCTGATGAGTACAATATTTAAAAAGATTAACATAATAATGTATTTATTATGTTTCAGAGAAATATTATAAGGTACCGAAATTTTCTCACGAAGACTGTTAGAAAGGAGGTGGTGTTGAAAGAATTAAAGGTAATATAATAAATATATATTCTTTTGTTGAAGTCATGTTCTTAAAATGCATAAAGTTATTAATTGATTTATAACTTGAAGTTTGACCACAATCTTATGTGTTGTTTGGTGACGATATAGCCGAAAAAGCAAGTTAATCCTATACATTTTTTAAGACTCCAAATAAGGCTGTCTCAAGGAGTGTTTTGACGTAATATTTCAATTTGTTTCAGAATATGGTGGATTTTGTTATGACCACGCCTTTGCAAGACGAGAGTGTAACACGAGTCCCCTTGCAAATACTTACGGATTTGTTGTCCGAGGTAAGATTTTTTTTAAATGAAATAATAAAACTTTTTTGGCGGTTAACAAGTGGTCGGAAATTAAAGTACTCCTTATCAATACATTTTTGTGACAAAAATTGTAAGGTAAATCTCACCGTAATTGTTTACGTATTTATTTATTACGTTATCGGAATACCACACTTATTTATAAACTCATAAAATCTTTTTCAAAATTATAAACTACTAGCGGGCCCGGCAGACGTTGTCCCGTCCTGATTATAACAAAATCCTTGACAAATTATATACTAAAACGTTCCTCATGAAGCACTTTATCCATTGGTGAAAACCGCTTGAAAATCCGTTCAGTAATTTTTGAGTTTATCGCGAACAGACAGACAGACGCGGTAGGGGACTTTGTTTTATACTATGTAATGATGTAGTTATTTAGTAATAATAAAGATACGCTTACTATCATCGTATTTATTAATGAATAATAATGGGTTTCAATATAAAATAAACTAACCATTCATGTCGGAAAATAAATATATTTTTTTTTATTTACTTATTATAAAACGTGTACGCGCATTCACAGCTTATATACTCGTACGTTCAACTGTTTAAAATTAATTACCAGATGTATTTTTATTAATGATGGACTTACGAATATACTTACGAGTTCCGTTGGCTTTTAATGATTCGGGGGAGCTTCTCTTAAGTGATTACATATTTTTCGAACAGAATAAAGAAAGCTCTGATTGGGAGGAGTGGGCTGAAAATGCAACGAATGTCGCAGCTCCATTATTAGCTGAGCGGTGTGCTACTGGCGAACTGTGCGCGTTGCTGGCGAGGCTGTGCAGGCGACGACCACGCGCGGCTCCATTGCCCGCCCTCGCTCCGCCCGTCCGGCGAGTCCTAACCCGTAACGTGGATTTCGCAAGGGCGCCGAATGCACGCCGCCTTGTTAGAGATTATATCAGGTAAAAATCTACCAAAAACCACTGACCATTATATCAAGACTCGACGATTAACTGTTTAAAAAAATATTATTGTTTTACGAATAGATTTTAACAAATCTATATTACTATTGTATAAAGGTAAACATTGTTGTTAATTTGGTATTAAATTAATAAAAAAATAAGAAATATACTTGCAAAAACTTATTTGACGTCAGGATTGTAGAAATATATTATGTAGTTATTACTTTATTAAATCTAACGCGCAGCGGAAGCTCTCAAAAGGAAAAAAACCTCGGATTTTAAAACATTCTTCATTGGTGCTCCGCTCCTATTGGTCTTAGCGTGATGATATATAACCTATAGCCTTCCTCGATAAATGAGCTATCCAACACCGATTCAAATCGAAACAGTAGTTCCTGAGATTAGCGCGTTCAAACAAACAAACTGTTCAGCTTTAAAATAGTAGTATAGATTTTTAAAACTGCTTTATTATTATTTGTTAATGCACACAATTAAATAGTTAGCACTTCATTGTTGTGACAAATTGGCGTAAACTTTAATTTCTAAAATTTAAAAATAAAAATCATATCATATGTTTAAATGTGCCACAATATCATGGAACTATAATTAAAAAGATATATAGAAATAAACTAATTTATAAAATGTAGTTAACCTTAACTAAAATAAATCCAACTCGTAAATGTTATAAATATAAGTACTCGACTACGTTACCACTACTAAAATAGTGAATATTGTTCGACAGTGCGCTTAATGCTCATAATTCGGGTCCGACGTTGGTACGGCGCTTTGTGGAGGTGACCCATGGAAACCGTGCGGCTTGCCCGTATCCTCGGGCCGCTCTGAACCTAGGCGCCGTGGCACTCGCAGCTCTCGACGACCACTATCGCGACACGCCCTCACCACATGTTTGTAGCGATAACGAGGATGAAGTTTTGTGCTTTGCTAACATCTTAGAGCATATGTAAGTACAACTTCGGTATAGAAATAACGATAGCCATAAGGATAGAGATGACAATACGGGCTATATATTAAAAATGTATTACGTTTTTGTGTTATTCTACAATCATTATTTTGCTGTTGAATAATCTGCTATATTGTATCGTATTGCAGTTTGTAACAATGATACGATAATGAAAGGTATTATAGTTGTTCTTATCGTGACTTTGAGTGCGAGTAACACGAAATGCTACACATCTATTTGGTTATTACAAATACTTATTTGTCCGCATATTGCTAGCTGTACATTGTCATTGTCAGTAATAATAGAGGACAACGGTAAATCGATAACAGAATAATAAGGTAATGGCCATCGTCATAATGACCGTGACCATGTAATTATGGTAATAAAGACCATCATTAATCAAAACAAGAAATATTAGAATCAAAATATAATTTCTGTGTATTTTTGCGACTGTCTCCACTTCGTTTTCAGGTGTAAGTATGAAGACTGGATCATGGTTGTAGGAGCAGTACTTCAACCTGTACCTTTGTGTGCGGGGGCGATGAGTTGCCCTCGCGTTGCTAATCACCTCGGCAATGTGCTGACGATGCTTGCTCGCGATTCTCGTTGTTCGGCACACGGGTGCGTGGCGCCAGCCCGGGCCGTGCGCATGTACCCACCGTCATGGCTCAGAGCCGCCGCACCTTCCGATCCGCTGATAGCACTTCCAAACAAACAACTCTGTCAACTTTGGGGAAATATGGTAAATATTATTTTCGTAAAATCTTACTGTCATTTGAAGATTCGTATATACTAAAAAGGACATTGCAATTAGGCAAATTGGTTGCGTAAACGATAAGGCAAGCTTGGATGGAACTCAATTCCATAACGTACTTTTATTCAGCTTTATACCTTGTAGCTCGAAAAATAATAAGACAGTGAATATTTCCCTCTCCAGCTCAAATGCTATAATAAAAAAATCCGTAGGTTCACTCACTCAGAAATACTATACAATAGAGTAAAATACTGATAGAGCTGATCGAGTGTCTCATCGTCTCTCAGCTCCCAGGGTGGTGCTAAAGAGTAACAAATTTTTGTCCGCTGCACTGTTCCACATAAGTTGAACCTCGCAGCGACAAACAGAATAATCATAAACAGAGTATGAACCGACAATAATAAAAGATGGATACTCTATTTAGTTATGTGATGAAATTACATACGTTTTCCCTCAAGGACAGAAATATTTTGTAAGCAAGTAATATTTTTTCAACTTTTCTTCGATGTGTATTTTAGTTAGATGTACGTACCTCTTTTCCTTATGGCAGCAGAACATGAATTTTTAATTTTATCGAAACAAATTTTATTTCAGATTGGCAGTTTGCTAAACTGCTGTAATAAAAGAAAAAGTTTTCTTCAAAGCATGAGTAAGCAGCTACCCGATTTCGTTCTAGTCGCATTGACCGAACACGTAAGTAGACATTAATTATGTTGAAGTTTCCGTGAATTATTTTGCTCATACTCTCAAATTCCGGAACCCTTTTATTGTAATAATAGTCAGAAGATAAAGTTTAGTCATGGGAGACCGTTTTCTAGATTTAGATTAATTAAAACATTATTTATATATTTTTCACATGTCCAACGCAATAACTATACAAAAAAAAATTCAAAGTATATAATATTTTAATATTCCAGCCAGCAGCTATAGAGGCTTTATGTTTAATGCTGGAATGGGAAATTGTTAGCGGGGAACAGACTCAGCTGGAAATTATCGCTGCGCTCCAGGGAACGGAGCTAGGACAGAAGTATTATAAAGACCTTTGTGATAGACAGCAAAACCTTCAAAGGCTGGTAAGTACATTTTATAAGTATCCACTGGTATTACTGCACCTTTTTATTATTATTATACCGTTATTGTCCTTTATTTTTTGACATATAAGTGGCTGTACTTTGATAATAATAATTGAAACAGGTTCAAATAGTAATAAAACTACGGTTAGAATTTAAAATACAAATACGAAACGCTTGAGTAAAGGCAATGCTGCACAAGTGCGATAACGATACCGTAACATAGAACACTTTGCTGGCATATTTATTAGGGTGGAGTGAAAAAAACAAAATTTTTTTTTTCTTAGCCTGGGGGTCAAATTTGTAGCTTATAAAAAACAAAAATTTTTTAAAAAAAAAAAAAAAATTTTACTCAACATCTTGAGCCAGCCCACTCATTTTTAAAACTAATTACGAGTAAAAATATTTGGTTGCAAAAAAAAATTTTTTTTTGTCTTTGAATCTCTTAAAACATCTAAGAACTAACAATTATGATCATTTCCAACTCAAATTTTATTCTAGTGCCCTAAAGAGGAATGGTACTTTTTGGGATTTTTTTTTAAATTAAAACAATAGTCACAAAAATTTTTTTTTAACTTGTGATTTTTAATTGGCATAAAAGAGGATACTCTGAAGTTTCTAGAACGCCTTCAAAAATTTTTTTTTTGCAACCAAATATTTTTACTCGTAATTAGTTTTAAAAATGAGTGGGCTGGCTCAAGATGTTGAGTAAAATTTTTTTTTTTTTTTTCAAAAATTTTTGTTTTTTATAAGCTACAAATTTGACCCCCAGGCTAAGAAAAAAAAAAAAAATTTGTTTTTTTCACTCCACCCTAATATTTATTTGTAATCTTAATAATACTAATCTTACTACTACTATTTCGTCTAGATATGCACCGTTAGTGGGATCATTATATAGTAAAAGAAATTCTAGTTAGAGCTAACAGCGTCTCGAAAATTTTTATATAGAACTGAGTCTCTCAAACTTATGAAGGTTACCACCAGTCATTTTTTAAATAAATGTACCAACTCAATTCATGTATTTATCTCATCATTTATGTGTATGAACTTTTAATTAAATAGTCTTATTTATGTTATTACCTATATATACCGATATCTGTAAATTTTATAGCTATGAAATCACCTTTTACCTTTAAATAAAATACAATTCATGTTAATGACTTACTACGTCATAAAAGCTGGATGTATTTTTTTTTAATAGAAAATGGTTTTGTTTTTTAATGTAGCAAGCAGAAGGCGGTCCTCGACAACTTGCCCTACCGGTGCGTGCAACCGACGAAGACGTTGCCGCTTTGTTAGACGAGGGTGCGCTCGGTAACCTCGAGTGTCTCTCACTCGCTTTCACTAGCGTGACTAGTGCGTGTGCTCATCATCTCATAAAGGTAAAATATATTGCTTATTTATCTACGTTTCGACCAGAATATATTATTTTTGTAAATATCGTTTATACGAAAATGATCAATTGTTTATTTCTCTAGTTACCTTCGCTTCGCTACTTAAACTTATGGTCTACCAAGTTCGGTGATACAGGCGTACAACTAATCGCGGAACACCTCACTCAGCTCCAAGTACTTAACCTGTGTGAAACTCCCGTCTCGGATAAAGGAATAGAGGCTTTATCAGGTAAAATATCGTTTCTATATTTTATCCTTTCCTCTATAGTTATCCAATACCGAATCTTCAGAATCAAATCAAAATTACTTTATAGAATTTAGGCCCTAAAAAGACGCTTATGAACATGAAGACTACCATCGTTTCGGAAAACAACCCAGTCATCGAGTAAAACTAACAAGAAACTCGATCAGCTTTTTGACATACATGTACCTATTAAAAAAAGCGTTCTTAGTTGATGCAATTAGTTGAGTAAGTCAATTATGATTGGTTGAATATGTATAACTTTTTAATTTTTAGGTCTGTCCAATCTTCAAAGGCTGAATTTGAACAGTACAAAGTTGTCAGCGGAAGCGTTTGAAATTCTGAGGCAAAGATTGCCGCATCTTCAGGAATATGACATCAGGTACACAGAGGCGTGGTGACAGCGAGCACCAGCACGTCGTCTTACCAATTCCACCATCTAGGTACCGACACGATCTCAACTAATCCACTACAGTATTACCACAAATAATCACTAGACATTTCACTTTAGGTAGAACACAAAACGATTATGTTTATTCAGTTCAATCTTTCATTAGGTCATGTATTAGTCATCGAGTTGAAACACTTTATACAAATTATTACACGTTTTTAATGTATGATAGTGATGGACGCTTGATTGTACTCTAATATTTTGCATTTTGAAAAACCAAAGATATATTATTGCATTACATTTTATGACATTTATTTAAACAAAATATTTCAAATGTAAATTATTTTAGATTTTAATACGGTTCCCTATTTAATCTTTCACATGTATTATTACAGTAAATGACAGTAATAATATAGTGAAATAAAAGGCCGAGAGATCTGAAATTCTTTATTAGAATAAGTTTGTCTTGAAATATTGAATAGAGATCGCTATGAGATTTTTTTCTTCTCCTTTCACGTACGTGAATCATTTTATTAAAGATCAATATTGATACCTTTTTTTTAAAGTTGCAGTTCGTTCTTTTATACTCCGCTAAAGCTGTATCAGTGTATTAAAAAAAACATAAAATGAGAAATAATTATCATTTTACAATGTTTCCATTACAGTACCATTTAATTAAACAAGACGAGCCGTGCCATACTAAAAATTAAACAATAAGTACTATAAAATTGTTAAAAACTCAAATTATCACTATATCGTCTGCGATAAAGAGGCTTCTCTATGTTATGATAATTTCAATGCCGATTTTTGTACTCATTCCACTTAATCTGGATTAACAATCGATCTAATTTAAAATTACGTTTTACTATTAGACTTTAGGTTATTTATTATCAGAGGTGTAATTACCGCGCTGTCAGCCTTATCGGTGATAATGAGGGGGCCCACAGAGGCCCAATGTGTGTAAAAATTCGTTAAATGTTACTCAGAGCTACAGATCATTTTAATGACTTAACAATGAAAATATGAAGACACAGATAGACTTTTAAGATTCTTGATCATTAGAAAACACGATATAGTACAACGGTAAGAAGCTTCCAGAATTTTTTTTGTCACGGGGCCCCTTTATGTCTGGACTACATCACTTTTTACTATATAAGTTATTTTGTTAATGTTTTTTTACAAAAATAATTTTAGTACGATTGTTGCCCCAAATATACGATATGGTGTCTGAAAGACTTTAGTGAAGCTCTCCGAATCGTGAGAGTTTTAGTTACAAATTGTTTGTCTAGTTGATATAAATTGCCTGCCATATTAAAGAGTTTATCGTATTAAAATACCATTACCTGAATTTTTTTTTTTATATTAGTCTAGATAGATAAATATGTACAGATTAAAATTCTTAACATAGTTAATCGAATTAAACTACGCTTAAACTCACTGTAGTATTGTTATTCTAAACTAATGTAAGGTTTAAGGGCTGTGAGAAAATGAACCAACTGAGTGTGTGGAAAGTTGTATTGATTTGCGTATGGGCTCTATATGAAATTATGTATCTACGTGTCATAATTACACCATATTTTAGCACAATTCCTGATTAATTTTAAGTAATATTAAGTTTAAATTTAACATTATTTATTGTGTGACAATCGCACAATTTGTAATTATTGTAATTTTTTGTAAGTATTTATTTTTTGGTAAAGTAATAAGTCTAATATTAAGAAGTTTAATAATAACGTCTAAACTTGCTTCACATAAATGTTTAAACATACCTTATGTTTTTCGTATAATGAAATTGAATTTGCAATAAATTACAAAATGTCTCTTATGAAAGCCATTAGGTGCACCATTCCAATAAAAATACTTACGTTGTGCCTCTGTGAATTATTACTTAGTAAAAACTTGATTTGTAAGGAAATAGAGGATATATATCTACATAATACGTTAATTTATATGGAAATGTGTGACCCAGTTTGTGGAATACATAATTAAAATTCAGATGAATCTTTCCATTTAATAGTAAAAATTATAAATAAAATATATCAAAGATGTCGCAGTTCAATAATTCAGAGTTTGAACGCAATTTGGACATTTTATTATATACCCATAGTACCATAGTACCTACAGTACCTACAATACCATAGTACATATAGTACCTACAGTACTATAATACATACAGTACCTACAATACCATAGTACATATAGTACCTACAGTACTATAATACATACAGTACCTACAATACTAAGTACATATAGTACCTACAGTACTATGGTACATATAGTATCTACCATAAGATTGCAATAAAAAAATTGCACATTCTAGAAATTCGATAAAAATACCTAAATATTTTTAATTCTTACATACTATTGCAGTCGTTTGTCGTGTTTAACCAAATTTATTTTTTTCTGTGTAAATATACTGTGTTATTGCTAATGAATTTAGGAACATGAAGAGATAAAGACTTAATCACTGCGTGAATTGTGAAAGTTTGCAATAAAATTATAAGAAATATTTCTTGTATTATTTTCTCACGAAATAAGTACTGTTCTAAAATAATAAATTGTACTAGCTGTACCCGCAGCTCGGCACGCGTTTTTTTAGATTGCATTAAAGAAATATAAAATTATGATACCATGTACGATTATAGAAATGCTCTTTTAAAACAATTGCAAGTACGACACGCAAGCCACTTATAGTGACATGTAACGTATATATTAGATATATAAATACTAACAGTGTGTCAAATGAGGTTTATCATCAGCAACATATTTGGAACTTTAATCTACCATATAACTACCTCAGTGCTCACTTACACTGTATAAGGAAATAATGACTTAAAGACTTTCTTAAAATGATATAATATCCCCATATTGTCAATAACTAATACGTTTCATGGTCTAATATCTTATTAGAAAGACCCCGTATATCATCAGTAACATATTCGGAATCATAACCCACCATATAACTATGTCAGTGGTTACTTACACTGTATAAGGAACTAATAAAATAATGACTAAAAGATGTTTTTATAATGATATAATATGCTCATATTGTCAATAAGCAATGAATACCTTTATTGTCTAATATCTTATTAGAAAAGCTCCTTCTATCTTCAATATAAAACTTTATATCTGTCTA
Organism: Antheraea yamamai; assembly: GCA_036509395.1. Classification (NCBI taxonomy): domain Eukaryota; kingdom Metazoa; phylum Arthropoda; class Insecta; order Lepidoptera; family Saturniidae; genus Antheraea; species Antheraea yamamai. The sequence goes on along the minus strand of AP028428.1, from coordinate 13,260,978 downwards.
ATGACCGGTTTCTGAGGTACTTTAATTGTAGTTTATCTATTCAACAGAGTTATCGGTTCGATAACTTGTCAAATTGTTTATGAACACACAATCATACGATAAATGTCAGTAAAACTCAACGGGCCAATTGACAGTTTATCTTATGGATAACTTTGTTGAGTCAATAACTATTGGTAATTTAACCGAGTATCTCGGAAACCGGGCATAAGCCGTTTTTAATTTTCAACAATTTAAGTAGTGCTTATTGAACTCGATACAATATTCTTATATGTTATGTAAACGAAAGCACGGTAAATAAAACAAAATGGCCGCCAAAATGATCAAAAAGACATTATAATTCAAATTACATACATAAATACAGATATATGAATTTTAATTATATTTGTCTTTGGAGGCCAGTACAACGCACGTCTTACGCACATGTTTACAGTGAACAACATATTTTTGCTAAATTTTATGCGGACGAAGTCGCGGATAACAGCTAGTCTAAAATAGAATACCCTAAATTACTTCCTATAAGGTCAGCTATCCGCCAGTGAGTCTCTTGAAAATCGGTTCAACGGTTTTGGAGATAGAACTGCGAGCGAAGCCACGGTTAACGGCTAGTTTTAATTAAAATAAATTAAATTGCTTTTTATAATGTCCGCTATCTGCCAGTGAAAGTCCCGTGAAAATCGGACCAACCGTTTAGGAGACAGCATTGCGGACGAAGCTGCGGTTAACAGCTAGTCTAATTTAGAGTAGCCTAAGTAACCCACTGTAATTTCAGCTATCTGCCCGTTGAGTTCCCGTCAAAATCGGTCCAGCCGTTTCGGAGATTACCCGGAACAAACAGCCACCTAGACAGACCGACAAAAATTTTAAAAATTGCATTTTTGTTATCAGAAGAATGTATACTTTCATACCCAATCAGTAACAAAAAAAATATTTTGATATTACATACAGACACTTCATTTTTATTATATGTATAGATATGAAAATTAAATGCTTTGTCTTCGTCATGATCTTTTAAGAATATAGTTCGTTGCGAACTATTTGCATGCTCAGTGATGCCAAGGGCTCTACCCTTGAAGTCGGGAATTTTAGGTCTAATCGTGGACTTCTTATTCTTATTACTACTTATCCACCCAGATCCCATAATACACAGAACAAGTCGCTGTCAAAAGTTGACGAAAAAAGACAAGTAGTAATTTTCAAGGTTTCTCAAGAACTTTTCTTAATTAAGGTGGGTTATATATGTTAGTTTAGCTTAAGGCAATATAGCCATTTTTTTTTTCTATTAACGTCGCGTTCGAGTGTTATATATATATTATATAATTATTATTAATCGTTGAGGTCATTATTTAAATAATAAACAAATACATTAATTACAGTAAATATATTTCAATAATTTTAATAGTATAATACCCATATGATACATATAATTTATTATATTCCTTAACTTTATTATTAATTATTTTTAATGGCTATCTAATTATGTCAATACTAAATAGTTGATTTATATACATACAGATTAACTAAATTAAAAAAAATCTATTATAAACAAATGTGAATGCATACTTTCTAAAAGGTACAAAAAGGTTACTGACAGATTCAAAGTTTCTTTTCTAATAATATATGTTAAAACATTAAATCATGCAAAATCGACTGTGTTCGGCACTGACCAAGTATTTCTTCCTCCATACTTATAGCACTGATAAAAATCTAGTCATTTCGAAGAGTGGAACAAGTGCTGATACTAAGATATAACCATAAAAAAATAAAGGTAAGATATAAATTATCATCATAAGTTTAAATGTTTTACAAAATAAACTACATACTATAACATACTATTATTTAATTAATTATAAAAGATTAAAGTGGTTCAAAAATAGTTTCGCTATATTTTAACCAAACAAGTTACAATATAGTAACAGCTGCAAATCCAACATAGTATAGGAATTATAAAGAGTAACATGATTGGGTCTTGTTTCAATATTAACAATACATGATTTATTTAGAAACGTGTGTCATTATCCTACGGCGTACTGCGAATGAAAAACACACAAAACAGCGGTATGTTATTAGAATCACATAACTACACATATTCAAGGCTTTTAACTAAATATCACTGTTGATAACTCATATCTTATAGATCAACATCTGTTTATATAGAAATTACAAAAAACATTTACTTTTATCTACAAGTTATGATTATCAAGTAAAAAGTTGATTCGTATCAAATATCAACTTTGATTGGTCGAAAGAAAACAAGGATACGCAATCATCCAATTTTTTTTTTCACCGAAACTAACTAAGAACTACTACTAATAGCTATAAATATACCATTACTTTAGATATTTAGGAAATTTCTACAAAACTAAATTCAATCAATAATAAAAGGCAATTTTAAACATAATTTAATATTGATACAATTTACATAACTGACAATTATAAATCAACATAGATATACAAAAAAAGATTCCTAATTTTTTTTTTATATTTTCATTATATACGCAAACGTAACCTAAATCATACAGTAATACAGAAATATAGTAATATACATGTTATATGTATATAACCTTGGGCATCCGTGTATTCAATGAAGGCTGCTATATCTGTTCAAGTTATGTTTACTAATTTTTTTTTAAATATAAAATAGCATTGATGAGATACCTGTATGGACAATTATTATACTTTTTATTTATAGTCTATCACATTGTTTTATTTATATTTAGACAAAGAAAAAAATCAGTGATGGCTATATTATATTACTATTATCTAAAATTCATTTTAATTAACAATAAACTTCAACTAAACAGAGTTATACTTATTATGAATGATTTGTGCCACAAATTAATCTATTTTTAAGTTTAGTTTTATTTTATCCAAAGAACAAGACATAATTGCTAATGCAATTATATTTTATTGGATTTTACTTTGCATTAGCGTAATAAATTAATGTTTTACATTTACCAATAAGTGCATTTTAAATAAAACTTTAAATTGAGCTCTATCAAACAATTTAATACTGAATAAATAAATATATCAAATAAGTTGTTGCGTGTACAAGCTCCTTAATTTTAAAAACCCGATGAATATTACTTATTTCACATTTATACAGTAAAACTATCAAATTCACTTTAAAAACAATAGGTTTTTTTTAAATACATGTCCTTGTCGATTAATATTCCTAGTTCAATTTAGAACAAAAATTATAACTTCATCCACTTGAAAGTTTAGTTCGCTCGTAAACTGGTCGAAATAAGACTTTAATCGTGTCGTTACATTTCAAAATCAGCTAAATCCAATTTTAACGGTTCCTAATATTTTCCAAGATCTCTAAATTTTGTACTTGTAAAATATGTATATCATAAGACAAAAACCTAAAACGTTACGAACGGCAAAATTTGAACTTTGTTTTCGGTGTATTAAAAAAAAACGAGCGTGCTTAAGACCACACGACTGAAGTAAAACTTCTTAAGCCCCATCTATATGTACGTAGATACATGTATAATATATTATACATATACTAATATACTAATTTTCTACAAATATTTAAATTTATTGTGAGTTTACATTGATAATACGAAACGTAACTCTCTCTCTTTCCATCTTCACTAATTTATATACCCATCTCAACTTCCGTTCGCCTCGCCCGATCACACTTTCCATAACGCTCTCGTCACGCATCCACACGCTCACTTCCCAAGTCAAGCGAGCGTAAAGAAGTTATACTTCAAAAATAAAACCCGTTTTATGACCGATTAAAATTTGATTTAGCTCTTTTTCAAACGTAACGACTCAATCGTGTTATAAATTTTTACCAGTCACATATATATATATTTATTTATTTTTAATCGTTTTCACAACGGGTATTACGGAGTTATCGCTATTTAGTGAACGCTGCGAATACGGCCCACATGATTTCGCAAGCGTCCGGTCTCATCGCTTCGGCCTCGAAGTCGAGATCTAGGAGGGCGCGGACCCGACGCGTCGCCAGCTCGTAGTCCTCGTCCGAGAGCGGCGCGAACGCGTTCTCCAACACGTCCGCCGAGTGCGCCAACATCAACAGCGCCAGCGAACGCTTGTCCGCGTGAGCCACGTCCGTTATCGAGCGCCGTAAAGCCGCTTCCTGTACCTTAAATCAAATATACTCTAATCACACACACATACACACACACACACAGTTCAAACGTCTTACATCACAGGGCAAACCATGAAAAGTAACGTGAAATATTAGGAACCGTTAAATTTGGACTGAAACGTAACGACACGATTAAAGACTTCTTTCAACGAGTTTACGACGGAACTAAACTTTCAAAGTAACTAGGAATATTAATAGACAACGACGTATACAGTGGTGGTCATATAATTAGAAACACTTCTTATGAATAAAGAAAGTATAACTTCAACGTACAATGTTCGTAAAAGATTTTATACACATTCAATAATTAATAATCATACAATAGTTTTTGAGTTTATCGCGAACAGACATACGTGGCAGAGGATTTTGTTTTGTAATATGTAGTGATAAATATGAACAGTTATTTCCTAGGCTGAGTAATAATAAATAGCGGTTTCAAATTAAGGCTGCTGATAATAACATGATTTGGAATTGATCTCAACATTGTCTTGTCTGGCTTTTAAAGTCAATCTTCTCATTAATCTCTCTGATCAGTGTATCTTTAGTATTCACACTTGTTAAATGTATGAAATAATTCGCTTTCTACCCTATTTATCTAGAAACCGAACCATAGTATCATAAACTTTGATCTACAGCTTTCTAACGTATGACCATATGTGATAACCAAAATAAAAATGTGTATTTTCCTAAATACATCATCTTATGTAAATACTCATCTTTATCAAAGGTCAATAGATGTGTGCAACTTAGTCACTTTCGTCAAAGAACAAGTTTCGTAATCGTGTAGCAGAGCGACCACTGCCGCGGCGCTCGTCTATAAGTCAAATGTTAATTGATTTTGATGACGTAAGTAATATGGTAGTTTTATTTTAAAAAATCATTTAAAAAAAACGTTAATACCTATACCGTTAACAAGGAACATGATAATATGTCATATATATATATAAAACATATTATCATATATATATATACATAGGCAGAGAAAAAACGGTCTAGTATAATTTTCTCGTCGATTTTAACGGATTGTTTACTTAATTTGCTTTGTTTAGCACCTATCACACCTATCGACGAGCCTTGTGTTATGTATAAAAACATTTCGGAAATATTCATTTTATTCCTTTAACTAGCGGGCCCGGCAGACGTTGTCCCGCCCTTATTATAAAAAAATCCTGGACAAATTATATACCAAAACGTTCCTCGTGAATCACTTTATCTACTGGTGAAAACCGCATAAAATTCCGTTCAGTAGTTTTTGAGTTTATCGCGAACAGACAGACAGACAGAAGCTGTAGGGGACTTTGTTTTATACTATGTAATGATATAAAACTAGACATGAAGTATGGTTGTATTTCGACCACTGATAATAATAGTTTTACTGTACTGCACTGATTATGCAAGTTTTGATTTTGTACTAATTCAGACAAACAGTTTAAAATATTTTATTTGACTTATTACATCCTTACTATTATTATAGATAATAAGTGACTTTGTTTGTAAGCTTTCACGCTTTAACTACTCAACGGACAGTCATTGAATTTTGCATACACATTGTCACGGGTACATGACAGGACGTAAAATACCTTTCATACAGAAAAAAATATACTGTTCAGAGGGTAGATCAGATTTACATGAATGCAGACAAAATGTAATTAATAAACAATGTCAATAATAATAAAAGATAATGCTACTTATAAATTGTCTATGAGATTTACATTCTTACTAATCTTTCATTATTTGCTACTTTTTACCACAAGTATGTGATAGAAATTGCAGATATGTTAGCTAGTGAATGATTATAAAAAGCTATTTATTTATTTTTGAAATCATTAAAAATATACTATAGTTTTAAGATTTGAACTTCTGAAAGCTTTTATGTTTGATAGTAGAAAAACAGGTTATTACATTAACTATTCATTAGAATTTAAAATTAGTATAAACTCCATCATTCATCAAGGGAAATGGATCAACATTTGCTTGTCTTAGTAAGGCCAAAAAAGATTTAATTTATATTACTTATGTAAAAGATATTCCATCATGAAAAAACTGAATATATATTCAAAAACTAATTTATTGAATTAATTTAAACTACTTTTGAAATTATAGATAAAATTAGAGATAAACTCACCTTCTTAACCAGGCGACACTTTACAACATTATCTGTGAGGGGATGTGTAGTCATGTCAAATAGTAAAAAATTCTGTTTTTCTGTCGTTAGAACTCCTTTTTCAACAAGATTTTTAGCCAGCCTTTCTCGGACATTTTTTAACTGATACTTTAGTTTCATTGGATTCCATGTTTCACCTATAATTATATTGTAATTTAATAATTTGGTTTTAATGTAGAAAAATTTTTTTTTCTTAAAAAAAAAATGCATTTTCACATAGTGAGTATTACTTGAATTAATTATTAAATCGAAGTCTAATATTATGTGCTTTTATTTAACCCTGAAGTATTAAGAAATTTATGTACATCAATATTACAAATGATTCAGAAAAAATACCTATCTTTGCAAAGAACCAAGAAGAATCTCGATTACACTTTTTAATATACCAAGTTTAATTTTCAATCTTACTTGGGTAATATTCTCTATATTAAAAGAGTTATGAGGGATTTTTGAATAAATCATCTTTTCATATAAATTCTTAACACATCAAATCTCTGTAGAACGATGTTCTTTTCCTGTATTTGAATAATATGTACCTGTATTTGAATAATATGTAAATGCTGTTGCATAGTGCAACTTAATTTTATAAACAAAAAAAGTCACAACCTTCTCTGAACTTTAGTCTGATGACATTATAAAACACTTCCCACGAAAACATGTAGTACCACTATAAGAAAAAATAAATTATATAACTAACAACACTTACCACTAAGATATTCTATCCAGCTCTGCACAGTCTCTGGGGGTTCTGTATCCTTCATATGCTTTAGCGCTTCATCCAATAAGACATCACCAGTAGGAGTATCTGTAACAAATTTTTTTATATCATAGGAGGTAAACGAACAGGTGGGTCACCTGATATTAAGTGATCACCACCATAGATACTTGAAAGACCAGAAGAGTCACAAGTGCGTTGCCACCTTGTGTTTGGGGGCGGGGGAGTGGGAAAGGGGCGAGGGAGAGGCGAGGTGGGTTATCGGGCGCTCTCACTAACTTAACAAAAGACAACAACGCAAGCACTGTTACTTCACGTCGGTTTTCTGCAAAAGGGTGGTACTACCCCAGGCGAGCTGACCCATTCATGCTGAAACCAGTAATAGCTTCAGCGTGGCTCTACCACTTCTATATACATTTTACGAACAATTTTCAGCAATATAAGTGCACTACGATGCAACAACAGTGGCAACTATCAAGAGATTGGTATATCATGGGCCATCACTATTGTGTCAACTTCCCGCCCTGCATAAAGGCTGTAACCCAGGTATGGATAACCCCTAACACTAAAGCCACTAAGCCTAAAGTCACTATAGAAACTGTTACAGCTGGTGTATGGTGGTCACGCTTCAGTCAGACACAATTTCCACATCCTACCACCACCTTTTTTCCTCAAACTGACTACGCTATTGACCTAGCAAGGTCTTAACAGCTTCACCGGACTACTTATAACATTAATGACAATCCTTTAACTTAAGTCTTTTGTTTTGCACCATTTTTTTCTTATTTAAAAATACTAAGCTGCACAACTACATTTTAAATAATTAAAGTTGGTGTATGATGGTAACAATATATAAATATGAATGAAAAATGTTACTGTTTACTAGTGGTGATGGGAGAAAATGTTCAATAGGAAACAGAAAAAGCCTATAGTATCAAAATTTCCAACTTTAATGCAATGGAAGCTGTAATTAAAATAAAGTGAAGGACAAAAATAGTTTTATTTAATACATTCTGTGCCATGTGTTGACCTGTCGCTTGGAGACCATTTTTTTTTTGTTATATGGGGAAATCCCTACGGTTATCCACTCTAGCCGGGCAGCTAGGATGGGATATGTCCGACTTGCACGGACTAAAACCCCATGGTGCCTCCTTACACCTATTTGGCCGGGGAGCAGGGACTGCCTACGGCACTGCGTCTGCTCACCCGGCAGGTGTCGGCCCCTCATAAGGGGCCCCTTCTGCGGCCTGAGCGGGTCAAGATAGTAGACCCCTCAGGGAGGGCCGTATGTTGCACCCCCCCCGACGAACTGTGGGAGTCGCGCGGCACGATGCGCCTCCACCACGTGGGCCTGCTGTAGTGCAGGGCGACGGACGTACCCGCGTCACGTCGCCCGCAGGCCCTTTACGGCGGTCTTAGATCATCTCCGACCCGTCGCCGCCGTTTTCGTCGGCCGCGGGAGAGGAGCGTGGTGGTCTGCTCTCTCTCCCTCTCCGCCGCCTCCTTAGCGAGCATAACTGCCTCGCAGTATGAGGCGACGGAGTTCCACCCGGTCTCACTCTCAACCATCTTACAGACGACAGTCGAGAGCGAGAGATCCGGGCCTATGGCCGCGACGGGCTTGCGGCGTGGCACGTCCCAGGCGGGACAAACTGCTAGTGTGTGCTGCGCGTGATGGCACCCTGCTGCTGGCTCTCGGCCGATGCGACACAGGTAGCTCCCGAAGCAACCGTGCCCCGAGAGCACCTGTGTCAGCCAGAAGCTCAGGGTGCCACTCCGCCTGGTCAGCCATTCGACCATGACCGGCCGAACGGCTTCAATAATTGCCACGCCTGAGCTCGGCCGCTCAAGTCGTCGGCGCCATTCGTCAACCATTAGGACCTGGTGGAGCTGTGACCTCAGCGCCTCGGTTTCCCGGGGCGCCAGTCGTCTTCCTCGCTTCAGCGCCTCCACGCGTACATGATAAAGAGACGCGTGGGCTCTCGCTTCCAGGTCCCAGGGTGGGGATCCGGCTAATAGGGAGGCCGCCTCGTAGGAGATCGTGCGGTATCCGCGTATGGCTCTGACGGTCATCGCCCTATACGATTTGCGCAGGTGGTCGATTTTAGTGGCCGTCAAGCCGTCCGCCCACGCGGGGGCCCCATACAGGGCCATTGACCGCACGATCCCTAGGTACAACTTCCGGCAGATGGAATTGGGCACCCCCAAGTTGGGCAGTAAGCGTGCAAGCGCACCCGCTGTACCCATTAAACGGGGGGCCAGCTGCCGGAAGTGTTCCTCGAACGTCCACCGGCTATCGAGGAGGAGACCGAGATATCTCATACTCGACCCGATACCGATGGACTGACCTCCCACGTGAATCTGGGATCCTCTAGGCGGCGCATTCTGAGGTCCGTGGAAAAACAGGGCCTCGGTTTTGTGCAGCGCTACCTCTAATCCCAGACGCCGGATCTTACCGACGACTTGAGCGACTCCTGCCATAGCAAGGATCGCGGCTGCGCGGTGCGTCTTCCCCCGAACTAACACTAGTGTGTCGTCAGCGTAACAAGTAACGCTGACGCCTCGAAGGAGCGCACCGCGCAACACCCAATCGTATCCGATGTTCCACAAGAGGGGGCTCAGGACTGACCCCTGTGGAACACCGGATACTACGTCTCGCCGACCAGCCATACCTCCCTGACCCGGGAAGGTTACGCACCTGTCGGAGAGGTACGCCCCGACTATGCGGCGGAGGTAGCGAAACACCCCATGATAGCGGAGTGCCTCCTCAATACTGGCCCAGGGCAAAGTGTTAAAAGCGTTGACGATGTCTAATGACACCGCCAAAACAACCCCACCCCGGGCGACTGCTTCCTCCGCCTGGATCTTAACTTGCATCACTGCATCAACGGTGGAGCGTCCCTGGCGGAACCCGAACTGGTTATCCGCCAGGCCCGGCCCAACTCCAGTTAAGTGCCAAACGAGGCGGCCTTTTTTTTTTTTAACGTGGGGAAATCCCTTATGGATACACCACCCTCTCGGGGGAGAGGGTGGGTTATGTCCGACTCGCACGGACTAAAACCCCACGGTGTACGTCTGCCGCTATAGTTGGGGCGACACGAGATCTCTATAGACTTCATCGTGCCGCCCCAGCGGTTGGCCCAGCAGCGAAAGCGCCGCCGCCAGGCCCCGTCTTGTTAGGAGACAGCCTGGTACACACTGGCCGTCTCCTCCATCCGCCGGACCTGTGCAATGGGAAGATGGGCCCCCCGACCCATCCTCCCTGGTCCGGCTACGGGCTACGGTGGGAGGAGGCGATCAAACTGCCGCCTCCTCCTGCCTGTCCTCCGTTGGCGGAGAGGGTCACTTTGAGGATCCTGCTCACGAACCCTCTCCGCCGCCTCCTTCTGAGAGACGACTTCCTCGCAGAAGGAGGCCATTGCGTTCCACACATCCTCACTGCCGAGCATGGCCGCAACCACGCTCGGCAGTGACAGATCTTGCCCTACCGCCGCAGCCAGAGTGCGACGTTGCTCCTCCCACGCAGCACACTCAGACAGAGTGTGCTACGCGGTGTCCGGGTCAACGCCGCACTGATGGCATACGGCGGTCGGCTCCCTGCGTGCTATCCGGTGCAGGTACCAACCGAAGCAACCATGCCCGGTCAGGACCTGCACCAGACGGAACGTCAGGGAGCCCCATCCTCTATTGAACCAATCCGGGAGAACCGGGCGGACAGCGTCGATCGTGTATCGACCGTACCGCGCGTCCGCCAGGTCCCTCCTCCACCTTTCCACCACTTCGTCCCTCTTCTCTCTTCTCCTTTCCTCTATTTCTCTGGGAGCTAGAGGCTCCCCCATCCGTTTCTTAACCGCCGTATATTGATATACGGCGGCAAGCACCTCCGCCTCTAGCTCCCAGGGAAGGGAGCCGGCCAGCACCATGGCCGCCCCCGAGGACACCGTGCAGTATCCTCGTATCACCCTCAACGCCACGGTACGCTGCGCAGCTCGCAGCGCACGGATATTTGTGGCGTTGAGGGCGTCGACCCACAACGGTGCCCCGTAGGCGGCCATGGACCGGACGACTCCCATATAGAGGCGACGGCAGACGGCGCCCGGCCCCCGTGTTGGGGAGGAGTCGTCCGAGTGCCGCTGCCGCCTTGACTATGCGCGGTCCGAGCCCCTTGAAGTGGGGCTCGAACCGCCAGCGTCCGTCCAGAGTGAGGCCCAGATACTTCATCTGGGTCCTCACCCTGACACGGACGCCCTCCACATAGATGTGGGCCCCTGGAGGCGGCCCTCGCCGAGGCCCATGGAACATTAGGGCCTCGAACGAGGCGGCCTGCGATAATTCGCTCGCAGAGCTTTGCCACCTCGTCCAACAGCACTATGGGCCGGTAGGCGGACGTGCTGTCCGCCGGGCGCCCCTCCTTCTTCAGCAGGACCAAACGGCCGGATTTCCATATGCGCGGAAACCGGCCCTGCTGAAGAGATGCAGTGACGATCCTCAGTAGTCGGGGCTCGAGGGCCTCGTAAGCCAGGACCTACACCCGGCCAGGTATGCCGTCGGGTCCTGGGGTGGTGTTTTTGGCCTGCAGGCGTTTCACCTCCGCCGTCGACTCTTCCCGGGTCACCTCAGGGACCGCTTCGTTGTCCTCGTCGCAGCCAACCGCGTTGGGCGTGGTTGCGGGCGGAGCCATCGCTGGAGGCACGTGCTCTGTTACTGAAGGGAACAGAGCAGCCAGAAGTTTATTGTGGAGCTCTGGCTCGAGACTCTGGGTTACCGGGGGGCCCCCATGTCATAATTTGCCACGCACCACGCGATACGGGCGCCCCCATGGATCCCGACTGAGTGTCTCGAGCAGGTCCTCCTTGGCTAGAACCTTAGTACGCTCAATAGACCTACAGAGTGCCATTCTGGCTACTCTGTACCCCTCGTAGAGCTCTGCCTCCAATGCGGACGCGACCTGCGAGCAACCCCGTCGTTGTCGGGTGTACTGGCGACGGGCCACCACACACGCTACGCGCAGCTGCGCTATTTCGGCAGTCCACCAGTACACTTGACGCTTGGCGGGTATCGGCCCTTAATCCGGGGCATTGCCGCATCGCAGATACGCGTCACATCCGCCTAAAGAGACTCCGCCTCCAAGTCGACGTCGGCAAGCCTGTCTGGTGATTCACCTGTCATCCAGGCCTGCACGACCGCCGCTTCCAAGAGCGCCTCTCGATTGAGGCGCTTTAAAGCCCAACGCGGTCCTACCCCTGCGGGGGTCCTACGGGCTGATCCGTCCGAGGTCTGGGTGGAGACGTCAAACCGTATATAACGGTGGTCTGACAACGTCTCCACCTCCTTAAGGACTCTCCAGCCCCGAACACGGCGCGCTAGAGCAGGGCTAGCGAACGAAATGTCCACTATACACCCGCCCTGCTGTCGCACGCACGTGTTAATAGACCCCCTGTTCAGGATGAGTACGCCAGATGTTATGGCCCACTCTTCCAGAGTCTCACCCCTCAGGTTCGTGGCCGGGGAACCCCAAGCCGTAGATTTGGCGTTGAAGTCCCCAAGCACTAAGACGGGGTGAGGATGGCTGCGACTTACGACGTTCTGTAGATCCCCGAGGAATCCCTCAAAGTCGGCAAGACTCATGCTAGGGGGTGCGTACACCCCCACCACCATCACGCCGCCGTGATATGCCGCTGTATATCCCCGCCCCTTTCGGATGTTAGTGAAAGGTGTAGGGCCAGCGGCGGCCTGGGACACTAAGGCTACCGAGCCGTTGACGTCTCCCACCCAGTTGTCCCCGGGTGGGATGAAATACGGCTCGGCCATTACGGCGACGTGGATTGACCACTGTGCCATGCTCTGGGATAGGAGGTCCTGGGCCCTGGCGCAATGGTTGAGGTTACCTTGGAGGAAACGGAGTGCCATATTTATGGACACTCCATTTCCACCGCTTGTGTCGTCCCGGCTTCTTGGTCAGCCGACGACATGGAGGGTTGTGTGGGATCTTTGCCCCTTCTCGCCCTCTTCCTTTTAGCCCGTTTTTTGGGTGGGTTCACAGGCTGGGCACAAGCCCTGCTTCCCATTCGGTGACCGGCGGACTTACCTGCAGCTGCGCAGACCGTACAGTGCATTTCAGCGTTACATCCGCTGGCCTTGTACCCCGGTTGACTGCATTGGTAGCAGAGTTTGCTGCAGTCAACACTGGAGGTGCATTTCACCCCCAGATGACCATCCTGGAGGCAGCGAAAGCACCTCAGGGGTCGGGGCGGCAGGACTTTTACCTGCGCGGAAATCCACCCAATAAGGACCCTTCGCACGTCGCCTAACTTCTTGGCCGCTGCCACCGGACACGTGACTACTGACGTCCATAGCTCCCTAAGACCGGAGCGGACGCCGTTCGTCTTGATGTGGCCCGGTGAACAGTCGGTAGCTGCGGCAATCGCCGCGACTACTTCCTCGAGCGTTACTGACTCGTCCAGGTCCGAAATGCGCACATTGGCGGTGCGCATGGGCCTGGACACTTTCACGCCCTCTGGGACCGCCTCCATGACTTTAGCGGCCAGAGCATCCGCTTTTCCGCCACTAGTGGCACCGGGAACCTCAAATAGGTAGCCTCCCGTGGCTGCTTTGCTCCATTTGACTCCGGCTATGCCGAGCTCTTCCATGCTGACCTGCGACTTTATGCGCTTCAGCACTTCCAAACAAGAGAGTCCACCATACTGTGCCTGAGGCTGCAGTGTTATAGCCACTGCAGCTGATTTCGGAGGTCGGAGCTTCCGGGCGCGCTCCTGTTTGGATGCCAGCATTTCAAGAGCTTTTTTCGGCTTCTTAGGCTTGCCATTTTTCCCAACTAGCACCCACTTATTCTGCGTGGGTAGGGGTGCCGGCTGTTGTTTTCTGCCACTGGCAGATTTTCTGCCACTTGCCACTGCTCGCTTGGAGACCAAGTTTAACGTGTCCGACCTGTGTTACATATGTTATAGAACATGTCAAATGTGACCAGAGGTTGTTAACCTTTCATGTGTGCTAATATGCATTTGTAAAAGATTATTTATTTATGAGTGCCTATAGTTTCAACCAAAAATATAGAAATAAAATACTTGAAGTACAAATAATAAAAATGTAAAATTATATTGTAAGTAGAAAATAATAAGAAAGGTAAATAAATAAAAACCTTTAAATTTGTATTGTAAAAATTGATTCTTTAGTTTTGAAGTTAAAGCTTACAAGGTAAAATTTGAATCTAGATTACAAAAATACCTTCTACTTCATTGGAATATGTAGACTTAATTTTACTTTATATAGATATAATATCCATATATTATTCACACAAATCCGTTTGAAGAAATTCTTTAATCAATAGTGTAAAAGCACATCAAAAGCTGTTGTGTAGATTAGGGAAACTAAGGGAACACACAGACAGCCACAAGTGACTTTGTTTGATAATTAAACTTATGAAATAAATATTTCTCGATATATTAGAAATTGTCAAAATATTGACGGAAGGAAGCAGAATTGTCATAACTTGACAAACCCAACATTACACCAGAGCCAAAAAACTATTTCAAGAATTCATAACTCATATTTATAGAGACAGAAAGTTGAAAATTAGTATGTACTTATTATAGCAAGCAATTCCAAGCAGTCTCTGAGACACATTAAGTAGTACCAATTTTATTAACTTTTTAAATGCATGTTTTACCCTAGTTATAACAATTTTTTTATGTGTAGTGCTAAAACTAGGCAAAAAACCAAGGTGTTATTGATGAAAAACTTAATCATAGGAAAACGAGACCCAGACCATTCGAAGCAGTATTTTTTATGAATTATTTGGTGAAAAGTGATTTAGCCCAAAATGCAAGTTACGACGTTTCCGCGTTCTACCGTCGGTATCGTACAATTCAAAGATGTATCAAAGTAATAGATATTAATAATCTCTGTGTATGACTCCTGTATGAATGATACATATCAAACATAATTTTATATAATTTTAAAACAGTTTTTTAACATATAATAATAATGAAATATACATATAGATCAACTCATATAATGATGAAAATAACTTAGTCATTTATAATAATGAAATAAATAGACTAATGGGATTAAGATGTACAAGCAATTTTGTTCAAGTTCAAGTACTTTTACTCACCTGACTTCATTATTACTTTCCTAGACAGCAACCCTTTTCTTCGCATTCCAGCTCTTTCCAGTTCTACACGTCCTCTCAAACCAAGCTCAATTAATATACATCCTCTTAGACCACTGGATATGCAATCATTCCAAAAAGATGTGTAACCCTAAAAGGGAACATAAAAGATAATTAAGTCACGACACCAATTTCTACAGTTTTTAATTAACACAGCAAAACACAACCATCTTACTTCCTTGTCCTTTAACCCTAACAGCAATACTTCTTCCATCAAAGTCAACCTGGTTCCCTTCGAGTCTCCATCATCGTAATTTTTATCATTTTTCTTATCATCAATGTCTTGATTCTCTTTCAAGCCATCTGCATTACTGTCTTTTAGAACGTTTTTTCGTTGAACCAGACCTTCCGTTCGGTTCATATTACCATTTAACTAAAGAACAGAATAAAAACAAAACTATATTACATTAAAAGCTAAAAACACACGGGTATTTTTGGAATATGTATCGTAAACGAAAGAATGAAACACGAATAGTTGACGTTTGCTATACGACGTGATGTTGTTGTGGAAAATATGGCCGACGATAAAAAAATATTCCGTTTTTACATAATGAAAACGGTGTTTGTTTCGAGAAAAAAAATGAAAATCACTAAATTATGTATAAAATTTAAGCAAATAAATTAAGCACGTTTTTTAATTTTTAAAAAATATTATTAAAGTAGGTAATTAAAGAGGTATAATGTATCGATTAATCAGAATTTTAAATTTGACAAATTATTTATTCTATCAATATATAGTACTTTTATATGTTGATAGAAAATAATATTAAAATGATATTTTTCCTACAGTAATACGCACCGTTGTCGTCATTGACTTAAATCGCTGGTTTTCAAATGGAAAAATGTACAACATTCGTAAAAGTTAATTTGAAAATATAATAGATAGTATTCTCTTAATAGTCTGTGAAAATATATTTCTCCATCCCTGATGGTACTTATTGTCTATGTCACATTCCTTTTTTAATTGTGAGGTTATAAAATATTTTGTGTCTCTTAGGCAGGCCATACAGTTGGTATCACTAGAAATAAAAAAAATTGAAACCTATAAGTAAGTTTTACGAAAATGAAAACATAAATATTACATTGAATTTCTTTACTTCTTAAACTTATAATTCTTTTTCGTCACTAATTACGCTATTGTCTATTAATTATGATTTAATTAATTTAATAAACACACTTTTATTATTTTAGATTTCACGTTATTACTATTTGATTATAAGAAATAGTTTATTTAGTAATATACAAACTGACTTACACTAATCATTAAGCTCTCTCTATCTACAAAATCCAAGAAAGTTATAAGTAAACAACTTACTTATAAATTCATTGACAAAATCATACCGATTTGTAGATATTTAATTCATATTTCGAAATCGATATAAGTAACGGTACAATATGTATCGATATTGAATCTTGGATAACTTCTGACATCCCTTTTGACCTTTTGGTGGGAATTTATGAAATTATGTATAAATTATACAATATATTATGTAGTCCGGTGAACCTGT
>AP028428.1:13199411-13211410 GCA_036509395.1 Antheraea yamamai | reverse complement strand
ATTATATTCGAAGCGTGATTAATATCTTCAAAAGAATTTAATACATATCTTTAATACTTTAACAGGACCGAACCAGATAATTCCGTCTGACAGCTACATCTCTTGTATACCCGGAGGCCATGTAAAGCTACGTATTGCGTCTCGGGGACCCGCAGCAGAACCTCCTATTTCTGTTCCGGGTTTACTGAACCGGACGACGTCGAGATACCCTGACGCTACAGCCCTCGCTACAAAGAAATCAGACGGAAAATGGCACAAATTAACATACAAGTAAAGTCCACCTTTCTGAATAGATTCGGTAACATAAGAACATAGGAAAAATTTAACATAGGTATAACATATTGAAGTTAGGCATCTTGGGAAATTATGGTTATATCACTATATTTTTGTCAGATTTTTTTGAGCGATATAATGTTTTTCTTATGTTGTGAAGCAGCAAACAGATATGCAATCCACCTGATGTTAAGTTGTCGCTGTAACCTACCGCTATGTACAACCAATATTATAAGAACTGCACGAATAATAGTTAGATTGCTACTCTTGAGTATAAAGTTGGAATGCTTCATAGTGAAATAAATATATATAGACTATATAGACAAATATATATAAAACACATCAAAAATGTTATGTTTTTCCGACAACAATATTAGCCTAAAGCCTAAAACTATTCAGAGTAATTTTCTTTATTTGCGTCTAAAGTTATAAAATACCTGTTTGCAAACGTATCCTTTGAGCAGAGTTACCAGATTATATTCTTGGATAAATAAGAATACAAATGCAGAATAATAACATTTCATATTACATTTCTATACGTCCTTTTGCCTCTTTCGGATAATTACGGGTTTTTCTAAAAAATGCATCTATTTTATTAATAAATCTTATTTTCCAATGATGTTTGTGATTGAGATTTTAGATAAAAACCTTTTTATAATATAATTATAATAAATAATTTTTATAATTCAGTATGTATTTAATAATGTTGTCATTAGCTATACTAAGCAATATACAGTACAATATTAAATCTACGAATATTCTTACAAAACCTTGCGGGTGTATTTAAATGTTGAATTCGATGTATGAAAACCAACAATTAAATATTTAGAAAAGACCATAGATTTTTCCCATCCGACGTCCCTTAACGGACTCTATATAAAACAACAAATTACAACTTAAATTTCGATTATAATTTACTATTTTAATACATACAATAATTACTTTTTTACTGCAAGGAAATATATACTAGAAAAAAACATCTTCCTGTATATAAAAATTAAAATGATTAGAAAAGTTTTATGTGGTTCACGTATAAAAATTTGCTGTACATCGAAATATTAACAGAGACCAGAACACTCAGAGAGGAAAGGGATATTTATAGGTATTTTCAAATAATTTTAATATTTCAGACAATACCAAGACCGTGTACGGACTATCGCAAAAGCATTTCTCAAATTAGGTTTAGAGAGATACCATTCAGTGGGCATCCTTGGGTTTAACTCTGAACAATGGTTCATAGCCGACTTGGCTGCCATACACGCTGGGTAAATATTGCATCATTTTATAATACATTTTTATGTATCTCCCTTTCATCTAAGTTTTCCAAAAGAATAAGGCTATTACCATGCTATGGAAAAATGTTCTAGAATTTACCAAATGACTAATCTATTCAAATAATTTAAAGACTAATGAAATATACAAGCAAAACGCATTTTTACCCTACAATATATATTCAAAAGGATTCCTTGGTTACCTGATATTGAAAGATCCTACGAGTTATGCAAATTTTCGCCTTTCATAGGGCGATCAAGAACAAAAATCCTATATCTTATTTCTTATATCTATTCTTAACTCACATAACTATTATATTTGTTAATTTTTTGTTTTTTGAAAACATATACATATTATATATTCACTCTAATACGGATCAAAAATGACTGATATCGAAAGAATATTATATTTCGTTATCATTTATATTATTATTTTGTCTGTACGTTTACTCGTAACATTATATTTATATACTATATATACGATCATATAATATAGAGGATACGCTGCGGGGATTTATACAACAAACTCAGCTGATGCCTGTTACCATTGCCTGGAATCGTCGCGGGCCAATATTTGTGTGGTACAGGATAAGAAACTGTTGGACAAAATTCTCTCGGTCCGGCATAAGCTGCAGCATCTCAAAGTTATCGTACAATGGGAAGGGCCCGTCGATACTTCGGTTCCGGGTGTATATAGTGTAAGTGTGCGAATATCATATTCGATAGGTAGATATATAATTACAAGATATTTCGGTTAAAACAAATTTTAAAACACAATACAATTTTTCAAAACAAGAAAACTACAAACCTTATAAATGATTTATTATCTGTAGCTTATTTCTAATAATAATACCATCCTGTAAACGTACCACTGTTTGATAAATGTTGCTTTCCATGCAGTCCGGTGAAGCTGTTAAGACCTTGCTAGGTTAATAGCGTAGTCAGTTCGAAAAAAAAAAGAAGAAAAGTTGCTTTCCATGACAAGGCATGGGGTTAACCATCGCTCCAGCCCACAAGAAAATCTCGTAAGGCATTTAGGTTTCCTCACGATGTTTTCTTTCACAATTAGCTGATAGTGTTACTAATTTCTATTTAGTGCAAGCTGTGCAAGTGTACTTTTTGATACGTGTCGCGGCTCCCGCTTCGAGCTATCGGATATTTCATTATCACTCCACTGGTATAAACTTTTGGCCACTGTTTATTTTAACACCATTCGATTTTTATATTTACAGTAAAAAGTTATACTATAATATATAAAATATAATAAGAGAAACAAATTATGTGTATTATTTTCAGTGGGAACAACTACTCGAGATGGGTGCTAAAGAACCAGATACAGAGTTGAACAACATTCTCAACAGTTTATCGGTCAACGAATGTTGCACTTTGGTATACACTGTAAGTAATCTCAGTACAGATATCTGCAACTGTTACTCATTACTTTATTTTTGTAATTATAACCATAAGCAGTTTTTACCGAATACAGACAAAAGAATTATAGATAGTAAAGAAAGATAGAATTGCGAGTTTATCCGGTATTTTAAGAATACAAACAAAGCCGCTACGAAATAGACACCTAGTATTAATAACCCTTAAAATAGATAAGCGTAGATAGTAAAAAAAAGTTAGAATTGCGACTTTATCTGACATTTTAACAATGCAAACAAAGCTGCTAGAAAATAGATACCTAGTATTAATAACCCTTAAAATAGATAATCGAAGTAAATTCATGTTTCTTGCCTGACTGTTATCACTATTTATTACATTTACTTTTTTTTTTAAGTTTAAAAGAGTTTGAGAAACCACAACAATTTCATACACATTATCTACACTATTTATTTCACACACCCGCGCATCACATTCATTCATACTTTTATTATCGACTTTACTACTTTATGAAATTATACAACAGATTCTATTATACGTTGTTTAATTCGATATTTGTGTTTATATTTTGCACTATAGAAACCTCTGGAGATATATTTCAAAAAGACTATTTACTTACCATAATTGCAATCTTGTACTTTTGAAAGACCCTTTTTATATATTAAAAAAAAACTATATGTGAACCATTTCCGAACAAAGTGTTATTTATTGTTTTACGGTGTCATGGTCTAGTGTTAGAAAAAAATAAAAATCACATTTTTAATCTTACAGTATGTGCGAACGTATTTTATGAACGATCCCTTATCAATATTTATACAATTTTATTGATAAATACAATAAACATTAATTATTTCAATATTTTTATAGTCCGGTACAGTGGGTCCTCCAAAAGCAGTAATGTTGTCGCACGACAATTTAACATGGGACGCATTCAGCATCAGCGAAAGATGCGGCGACTTACAGCCGATTCACGACCGGCTCATTTCATTCTTACCACTCAGCCATGTTGCAGCACAGGTAAGCCCTTATAATCCTCCAAAGAAAACAAAATCTTGTACAGTCTTACTCTAGATTACTTATTAAGTGAATCAGTCATCATGGAACGTCTGGCAGATGTGAAACATCGAATTGGTTAAAGTTGAAAGACGCTTAAATCAATAAAATGAGAATAACATTAATAAATTGAGTCATTCGATTTCAATACAAGCTAAATCAAATTTAAGTCGTTAATATAACCTGTTTAATTTTATTATGACTAGCCGACCCGTGCCCACTTCGTTGGGCGGTAATACGTATTATCAAGCTACAACTTTTCTCTAGAACTCAATCATATATCTCTCATATTTAAGGCAGCCTTCGTAAGAAACGTTTTCGTTCGTTATAGATAATATAATTAGTTAATAACTTCTGCCCGCGACTTCGTACGCGTGGAATAGTTATTTTGGGCAAAGACGCAGCGGAAGCTCTCAAAAGGAAACAATACCCCGATTTTAAAACTTTTTCATTGTTGCTCCGCTCCTATTGGTCTTAGCGTGATGACATATATGTCATCCTATGACACTCACAAATAACGTGGCTTTATATTGGTAAAAGAATTTTCAAAATCGGTTAAGTAGTTCCTGAGATTACCCCCTACAACGTCACAAACTTTACCTCTTTATAATATTAGTATAGATATAGATTACCAGTTTTTACATACCGAGGACGAAGATCAAATTTTGCCTGTCATAAGGTTTTTAGCTTTTTTTGTGATCCTCATATTTTACACTAGCTTCTGCCCGTAACTTCGTCCGCGTGGAATAGTTACTTTGGGCTAACGCTAATACGCAGCGGAAGCACTCAAAAGGAAAAATAAAACGATTTTGAAACATTCTTCATTGGCGATCCGCTCCTATTAGTCTTAGCGTGATGATATATACCATATAGCTTTTCTCGATAAATGAGCTATCTAACATTGAAATAACTTTTCAAATCGGACCAGTAGTTCCTGAGATTAGCGCGTTCCACCAAACAAACAAACACTCCAGCTTTAAAATATTAGTATAGATCTCTTCTCTCGTACTTAACTCGCGCCCTCATTCAAATTACTTTTGATAGAGTGGACAGATTTTGATGAAACAGAGACTAAGTTACTCTCGAGGATATGCTTTATTATTTTCTTGGTGAGGTTTTATCGATAACGCAGTACTTTAGCTGTTGGCGACGCACACGATAAGTAGTACATAGATTTATACGTAGGTTTATTGATATTTTATAGAGAACATATATATAGATTTATTGACATTTAATATAGACTTTGTTAGATATAATTCATGTGAATATAATAGAATAGAGATATAAATTGGATATAGAATTGTAGGTATGTTATGTGTGTATTGAGTTATTGAATATGGAATTATAGATGCGATATGTATAGTAATAGGGATTGAATTATGGATATGTAAGAATGCATGCATAGAATTATTGAATTACGGATTGTATAGAATTATGTGTGTTAGTATAGGGTGACTTATAGATTACATTCGCATTAAGTAGGGAATTACATGATAGATGAGATTAAAGTTATGCCGTATGGAATATATAGCGTGTGTGCATAGAAACATTCGTAGAGAGAATATGATAGAATCACGCACGTTATATACTATTGAAGTATACGTTACATAGCAAGAATTATACGATCATATAGAACGACAAATATGGAAGATTGTATAATTTAATATAGACAAACGTAATGGTTATAGAGGTACATAAAATATTACAACGTCCTCATAACGGACATCTTCGATCTCAGGTTTTAGTAATTTTATGAACAATGACTCCACCATATACCACTACCTTTTAATAAATTTAAATTCCCACACACGTTCCTTTAATAAACAAAAAATATATTTTTTTAAATTTATTCACAACAAAACTTGAAGCCGCCAAATAATATTGTAGCTACACCCGAACACCCAAAAAAAATATATTTTATTTATGAATTTACAAACAAATTGAATTGCAACGAACCTTATCTTTACAGAATTTCTCACCAACCAAACAAAATTTTATTTTATTATTATCTTTAAAAAAAATAGGAAAATAAACAAAAATAAAAACACAAAAACGATATTAACATTATATCGAGAATTGAATGTGAATATATATAAGATTAATTATGTCACCCTATACAGATCGATGTAAATTTTAACACACTGAAAATAGATTTACATATAATATAATAAGTTTATTAATAAATTATTATAAGTTATATAAATTATAAATAAATATAAGTTTAGTGCAAAACGCGAATATAAAAACTTTATTCATATGTAAATAATATAAATGTAAATTTTAAGTATAGATTGCATGCAAATAGATAATAAGAAATTGATATTATAGACATTTTATATGTAAAAATATGATAAATAAATAGGAACGCGATATCCGAGCCAACGCATAGAGCCACGACGTCTAATGGGATACCGTTAGTTGCCGGCCCGATTTTGCTTATAAGCACGGTCGGTGCGGTACTAGATCGTAGTCTATTCAAAAAGTCATCGCAATAACATCATAGTTTGCTTGTACATCTTATTAGATAACATCGAGTAGTTTGATTGCACAAGTCATCGCAATAACATCGAGTAGTTTGCTTGTACATCTTATTAGATAATATCGAGTAATTTGATTGCACAAGTCATCGCAATAACATCGAGTAGTTTGCTTGTACATCTTATTGAGATAACATTGAATAGTAAGTAACATCGAGAAGTCATCATCGTCAGTAGTAGTGCTCTGTTGGCTCGGGGACGCGGTTATTATACGAGAACCACGGTGTTTTCTTGCGATCACCCCGACCTCCGTTTCAAATCTACCACCTTCATCGGCTGGCTCGTGCATCACATTGCACATCATCGAGGCGCCTTCAAGACATCACCGGCATCCGACTGTCGTCACCGAGGCGGGCTACCGGCGCTCTCGCTACCATCTTCGAGAGTACTACGCCCGCCCACCGCCGGGGAACGTCGCCTCGCCTCACGTCTCTCCTCATTTCCACCTCACCCCGCCTAACCGCGGGCCGGTGACGTACGAGGGCGAGAGGTGTCGCCATATTGACAGGCGGCGGCCCCAACAGCTGGTCCTTCGAGAGCCGGATCTTCGCGGCAGACAAGATGCCGGTCACCAGGAGCCAGAAGGAGTCACAGAGCGAACAGCTAGTTGAAACAGAGGCAGTACAACAAAGCAGCTCTACAGAGACGTACGATACCTCAGCAACAGAAACAGCGCAAGTCACCGTAGCATCCACATTGAGGAGACACAGGCCTGCATCCACGAAGTCGCAGAAGAGGCGACAGGAGCTGGAGGCCCGTGCAGCATTGGCTGAGAAGGAGCTTCGGGAAGCACAAGCGGCGACAGTGGCAGCTAGGCTACGCTTGGAAATAATACAAGCCGACATCGAGGAAGAAGATGATGACTCCGTTATCGAGGAGCCAGCAGATCCGGAGAACCAGGTCAGAGACTGGATCCGGGATTCGGCGGGACGCACGGAGGCCAAGAGCAAGGGAAACACCGAACACATAGAGGTCGTTCGGTGTACACAGAATACTCCTGCCTCCACCACCGATGCTGATGGTCAACATGGAAGGAGTCATGAACATAGAAGCCTAGCCCAAGCTATAGCTGAGGCGATGAAGACTGCACACCAGGGAATGATGCCACAACCTGATTATGTGCATCAGCTACCACCATTCGAAGGAGACTGCAGGGAGTGGGTGGCCTTCAAGGCCGTCTACGATGACACCGCTCCGCTCTTCTCAGACGTGCAGAACATGGCGCGCTGAGAAGAGCACTGAAGGGAGAGGCACGAGAGGGAGTCCAGCCTGCTGTTCTCGAGAGTACACCCGAGGAGATCATGGAGGCGCTGCGACGGTCATATGGAAGAGCGGACGCCCTGGTTCTGGCAGAACTGAATAAAATAAGGAGACTGCCAGTGATCAGCGATTCCGCATACGATATATGCATGCTGGCAAGCGGTATTAATAACACCGTCGCAGCAATAAGAGGGCTGCGAAAACCGCAATATCTACAGTCGCCCGCAATATTGAAGAGCATCACAGATAAGATGCCAACTATATTGAAGTTCCGTTGGTACGACTACACCGCGGACAAGATGGATGGAGAGGATCCTGATCTCAACACGATGGCGAAATTCTTGAATAGTATGGCGGATCGATGTGGACCGCACGCCATACCAGAAGAAGCCACCGTACGGAAGCTGCCACCAAGAAGACAGGCCATGCATGCAGCAATGGACGACAGACCAGACGAGCCTGCTGTGACACCATCGGAGCGAGGAGATGCAGCGGCGTCGCCAGGACATGGAGTTGGTGCTGCGCACGAGGGGGAGGATGTTGGCGACGCACACGATAAGTAGTACATAGATTTATACGTAGGTTTATTGATATTTTATAGAGAACATATATATAGATTTATTGACATTTAATATAGACTTTGTTAGATATAATTCATGTGAATATAATAGAATAGAGATATAAATTGGATATAGAATTGTAGGTATGTTATGTGTGTATTGAGTTATTGAATATGGAATTATAGATGCGATATGTATAGTAATAGGGATTGAATTATGGATATGTAAGAATGCATGCATAGAATTATTGAATTACGGATTGTATAGAATTATGTGTGTTAGTATAGGGTGACTTATAGATTACATTCGCATTAAGTAGGGAATTACATGATAGATGAGATTAAAGTTATGCCGTATGGAATATATAGCGTGTGTGCATAGAAACATTCGTAGAGAGAATATGATAGAATCACGCACGTTATATACTATTGAAGTATACGTTACATAGCAAGAATTATACGATCATATAGAACGACAAATATGGAAGATTGTATAATTTAATATAGACAAACGTAATGGTTATAGAGGTACATAAAATATTACAACGGTTCCTCATAACGGACATCTTCGATCTCAGGGTTTTTAGTAATTTTATGAACAATGACTCCAGCCATATACCAGCTTACCTTTGTAATAAATTTAAATTCCCAGACACTAGGCGGTGGATTTTGCCTTTGAATAAAGCAAAATAATATATTTTTTGTTAAATGGTTATTGCACAAGCAATATACTTGAATAGGGTCCGCCAAATAATATTGGTATGACGTTACGGTACCCGAACGAGCCCAATAAAATAATATATTTTATTTTATGGTAATTGTACAAACAATAGTTGAAAGTTGCAAGTCGAACGGGACTTTATGGCTTTACAGTAATTTCTCACGCAACGGCGTTGTAAACAGAAATTTTTAATTTTATTATGTATCGTTTTAAAATAAAATATGAATGGAATTAATATTATAACAAGGAATATATATATATATAACTGGCGAACATAACGTAACGATATGTAACATTGAATATCGAGTGAATGTGAATGTGAATATATATAGAGATTAATTATGTCACCCTATACAGATCGATGTAAATTTTAACACACTGAAAATAGATTTACATATGAATATAAGTTAAGGTTTATGTAATAAGATTATTATAGAGTTATATAGAATTATAGAATAGAATATAGAGTTTAGTGCAAAACGGCGTTTAATATAGAGAAACTTTATTCATATGTAAGATAGAATAAGATGAAATTTTAGAGTATAGATTGCATCAAATAGATAATAAGAAATTGATATTATAGACATTTTATATGTAAAAATATGATAAATAAATAGGAACGCGATATCCGAGCCAACGCATAGAGCCACGACGTCTAATGGGATACCGTTAGTTGCCGGCCCGATTTTGCTTATAAGCACGGTCGGTGCGGTACTAGATCGTAGTCTGATTCAAAAAGTCATCGCAATAACATCATAGTTTGCTTGTACATCTTATTGAGATAACATCGAGTAGTTTGATTGCACAAGTCATCGCAATAACATCGAGATAGTTTGCTTGTACATCTTATTGAGATAATATCGAGTAATTTGATTGCACAAGTCATCGCAATAACATCGAGTAGTTTGCTTGTACATCTTATTGAGATAACATTGAATAGTAAGTAACATCGAGAAGTCATCATCGTCAGTAGTAGTGCTCTGTTGGCTCGGGGACGCGGTTATTATACGAGAACCACGGTGTTTTCTTGCGATCACCCCGACCTCCGTTTCAAATCTACCACCTTCATCGGCTGGCTCGTGCATCACATTGCACATCATCGAGGCGCCTTCAAGACATCACCGGCATCCGACTGTCGTCACCGAGGCGGGCTACCGGCGCTCTCGCTACCATCTTCGAGAGTACTACGCCCGCCCACCGCCGGGGAACGTCGCCTCGCCTCACGTCTCTCCTCATTTCCACCTCACCCCGCCTAACCGCGGGCCGGTGACGTACGAGGGCGAGAGGTGTCGCCATATTGACAGGCGGCGGCCCCAACATTAGCAGTGATACGTGTTCATACAAACAGACAGATAGATAGACAGACAGACAGACATTTCTAAAAATGATTAAAATGTATTTTATTAGTTATTACTAGATACTTTTAAGAGAGACGTATTACTTAGCATACCATGGATTCACCGTGGGGGTGCCGGGTCCATCGCGTGGCAACGAGAGAAGCTCCGAGTAGTTCCCGAGACTTGTGACACGGGTGTAGGTTTAAGGGGCCCCTTTCGAATGTACTGTAATTAACACTCACCTTAACTACTCGTGCTTCTCTCCCTGCCTATCCAAATCTGGTTTGAACCTGCTAGTGCAGCTTTAGAGACTATAGAACTTACTGCAGTTACTAAATAATTTTTTTCACGAAAATCGAAAAAGTACAGACACGTTAGATATACAATCTTTTGTATGATGTAGAAAATTTGAAGATCTTGAAGAACAACATAAAATATTAGGAACGGCTAAAATTGGATCTAGTTTATTTTGAAATGTAAAGACACAATTGTTTAATTTATAAAATTGTTACGTATCATCTATACTAATATTATAACCCTGGAGGGTTTGTTTGTTTGGTTGAAAGCGCCAATCTCAGGAACTACTGGTCCCATTTGAAAAATTATTTCAGTGTTAGATAGCTCATTTATTGAGAAAGGCTACAGGCTATATCATCACGCTAAGACTAATAGGAGCGGAGCACCAATGAAGAATGTTTCAAAATTGTTTTTTGAAGTGAAACTTCTTTATCGGCGTTGGAAAAAATTTACCGTCACATTTTTCCGTTACGCGCCATCTTGTTTGTATTCATGTCTATGATAATAAAATCCCTTTGTTTAAACTTTATCTAATTTAACTTTATTTTTTAATATATTAATGAAATTGTTTGCCATAAAGAAAGAAAGGGTTTTTTTTTTTATTTATTTTTTTTTTGTTTTTTTTTTTGTTTTTTTGTTTTTTTTTTTAATTTTTTTTTTTTTATTTTTTTATTTTTTTTTTTATTTTTTATTTATTTTTTTTTTTTTTTAACCAATTTCTGGAAAGTTGCATATAGATCATTTTGCGAAAAATAAGGCCTTAAACAAGTTTCACTTCTTACGTGTGTACACTAGTACACGCACACATTTTTTTTTTTTGAGAGCTTCTGCTGCGTGTTAGCGTTAGTCCACAATAACTATTCCACGCGGACGAAGGCGCGGGCAGAAGCTAGTATTGTATAAATGAAGGTGTTTGATGTTTAATTAGTTAATTGGTTATCTAACAGATAATACGTAATAGCATGAAATCCCTTTCAGAAATACTAAAAATATATTCATTTTTTTTTAAACTTGCTGTTAACATAAAGAAATAATATTAAAGACATTAATAGCAAATAACGTCGTACGGAGATTGAGTGTATAGATAACCTTTAATGGTAATCTGACCTTTACATGACGCCAATCACAGTCAATTCTATCGCGCCATTAGATGTTTCAGATCTAATAATGTGTCATAGAAGTGAATTTTCTCAGTTATTGGCTAATTTTGTACTTTTGTCAAAATTACAATGCAATTCTGAAACATATCTAATACTTCGTCAGAGAAGATAATTTCCTCAGTTATTGATTAATACTGTCAGAATT
>AP028428.1:11746203-11901672 GCA_036509395.1 Antheraea yamamai | reverse complement strand
CCCTATGTTCATTCATTTGTATCTTTCTTAAGCCTTCAGCGAAAACGGGCATGATCCCGTGTGTTTAATTATTTATATTATAACATATATATGGTATAAATATTCTTATGAGCAATGATTAAGCAGTATAATTTTAAGGTTATTTCACTCTGTCGTTTTTGGTTTGAGTGAAAAAAAGCCCAGTTATTGCATGACTGGTGGGAAATGGTTTCTAGTGTAAGTTAATATTTTAAGGACACTCCATCAAAATCTAACAGTTTCTTTATAGATTTTAAAACGTAAAATGTTTTAGTGTTATTCTTAGTTTTATTCTCTATATTGGCAAATAAATATGTCTTCCTAAATATATTCATTAAAAATGCTAATTCGTATACTTTCTCTTTACTAACTACGTTCTCATACATATGAAGTAGACACTCATTCATAAAATATTCAAAACCGTTTCACGCTTCTTAATTATCTGTGTTTGTACGATGAAAAGTTTCACATTATGTTATATGGAATTTAACGTTTGCTTTTAGCTTTTGAAAATTATATCCCATTCAACAAACATCTCATTGTTTTTATTTAATAAATACTGGCTAATTTTAGTATACTGATTTACAAACTTTTTAGTAAATTAAAAGAAAAGTATATACAACCTATTTATTAATCCCTCCTAGCCGGTTTAGTGTAACTGTAGAGCAATTGTAAATAGTAAATTAGGCTAGTAAGGTCAGTGCATAATATTTATCCAGTAACACTTGTATACCATTTAATATAAGTTAATGGTTTTCAAAGTTCTAAAGGTTTTGATGGAAATTTTTGATCTTTACATCAAGAACATTAATTTAAATAAATATTAAACGTGTATCGGTATAATAATATACATACAAAAAATGGGACTTTTAATAATCAGTAAAAAAATGCATAGAACATAAAAATAATGTTTTTCATTTATAAATACTAATAAGCAGTAAGCCGTAAGCGTGAGGCAAATCGGTCTGACTTATTAAATATTAACCGGTCATCTTGCTCCGATTCTTATAATGTCTATTGAACAATTTCATATTAATTTCAGTTTTTTTTTATTTATATCTGCTGCTGGTAAACAAAAAACATATGTTATTAATTTATTTGTATGTTCAATATCGATTTTTAGTAGCGTTATCTAGTATGAAAACATATAGATGTCTAGATGTTCAAAAACACAATAACTTCGTAGGCTGAGTAAGCATATTGTTTCGTTAAATGGTAAAGTTTTTATTCGCTCAGTTAAGGAATATTCAGAATAATAATAAAGAATATGAGTTCATCAGCTTGCTTTAGTCAAGAAATTAATTTGATACAATATTTATTGTATATACGTAGTATGTAATTTACTTGAAAACCAAAGTTATCGAATGCTATTGTATACTTGTGTTTGCGCTGAATTTCTATACATCACAAATTGAAACAAAAACCTGTGAGTATTTACTCATAGATTTTTGTTTCACTTTACGTAAATATAGAGATTCAGCGCAGACACAAGTATGTACATAACGAATGCTTGCCGAAGTTTCAACAGTAATGCAGACCGTTGAGTGTTATGCCGCGCTCTACACTCGCACAATGAAATCGTTTAATGTTCACACACTCCTCTCTGTTCACTGTTAATGGCTTAACGAATTAGGTGATGCTCTTGTACCGATTTAACTGGTTCACGAGTGGAGTTTCCTTAGTTTACTTTAGAGATATAGTTTGCTTCATATTTGTCTACGATATATGTTTTAGTTTTCCTTATAAATATTTTAGTGTAATATTCTGTTAGGATTTTTAATTAGCATTCCTATAAACGACTAGGTGCGCCCGCGGCTCTTTACGTGTTTGTTATTATTATATTGTAGGTGGTAGAGCCACGCTGAAGCTATTATTGGTTTCATCACGAATGAGTCGGCTCGCCCGGGGTAGTACCACCCTCTCATAGAATACCGACGTGAAGTAACAGTGCTTGCATTATTGCGTTTCGTTAGGTTAGTGAAAGCGCCGGATGCCAACCTGTACTCTCCTCCCCCTCCCTCTCCTCTCCCCCCTCCCTCCCTATCTCCCAAACACAGACTGACAACGCACTTTCGACTCCCCTGGTGTTGTTAGTGTCTATGGATGGTGGTGATCACTTAACATCAGGTGACCCACCTGTTCGTTTGCCAGCTATGACATAAAAAAAAAATATTTTTTCCGTATACATACAATAAGAATGTAAATCTAACGTCTCTGTACTTTTTAGACTGTACTAATGTTGCGGGTGTCTCGGAATAAATAATAAAATACATTTCAATCATTTTTAGAAATGTCTGTCTCTCTCATTGTTTGTTTGAACACGCATCACGGTTAAAGTACTGCATTGACGATAGAACCACGAAACATAAACATCGTAAAGCATATCCTCGAGTAATATTTAGTCTTGGTTTCATTAAAATCGGTTCACTCTATCAAAAATTATGGTAATTTTAATGACGACACGATTTAATTACAAGAGAAAATTAGAGAACTAAATGGACTTAATACATTCAGATGATTTTATTAGTCACTGTTTTACTTACTTACTTTACATTAGCTTCCACGCGGACGGAGTCGCAGCCACAGCTAGTCCTACATAAAAATGTTCACGCTGATCGGTTGAACGTTACTAAGTTGTTACATTCCAACGATCTAGCAGTGAATTATAGTAATAAACTGAAAAATAAATTATGGAATATTCACCTTTTCTATGCATATCTCTACTGGATTTTGATATTAACTAGGAACTACGAGTACGTGTTATTATTAGCCGTAGCACGACCGTAGCGTGTAGCCGCGTAGCACGTGTCGGTACAATAGCCGTCAGCTGTGCGTTGCAATTACGTCCCATATGACACACAACTTGTAACATTGAAAACACAGGCTTTTCCAAGCTTTCAATTGTTCACGTAACAACATTTAAATACAAATTTTAATATAGTTTTATGAAATTATATATCTTAAGTTCTATTCTATTTTATTCTGCCTCCTTTCAAACCTTTTTGATAAAGAATGTATGAAAGCTGAAATTTCTAAAGTTATTGAAACAGAATGAGTAGTAAATGTTTTGCCAAGGTCGATATTTTGTTTGCTTTATATTGTTTTAACGTAGATTAGGGAAATTTAATCTATATAAATTTAAAAAAGAATGCCGAATGTGTGTAAGCTCAATGCTTCAGAATGGTTTTACCTATTTGGCTAATACTTTTTTTTTGTATATGTATTTATCAGCTCAAGGTTTGTATAACAGAAAATCTTTGATTAATAGTATAGAAAAGTAAATATTTGTGTTAAAAAATCTCCACATAGAAAAGTCAGTGAGTGAGACGTAAGACAATAGGGAGATCTTCACATAAACGTACTTCACGTAAATATTGACAGGATTGACAGACTGACGTTTATTTACTCTATTGCTATTTCATTACATTACATGGTCGTACTATAAAAGTATATTTGGTCTCGATGTCATCGTTATTACGCTCGTGCGAAGCCGGGGCGGACAGCTGATACACTATAATTGTATAATGTTTTTGACATTCACATCGCATACAACACTGATATTCATTTAAATTTTGCTATTCAATTGACAAGATTTTTTGAAGAAAATAAAGTATTATCATTATTTGTATTATAAATGGCATTTCGCTTTCAATCCCTTTCAATAAACAGTCTGGCCAAATCTAAACATAAGGTTACCAAATCTGCTAAGAGGCCCATTTCGTCGGTACGTGACTGAATCAAAACGAATTTGTCCCGGTAAAGCCGCAGCTTTCTTCACACATTCGATGAACAGATAGAGATAGTGGTCCCTTCCGACGAATGGTCACACTAAATCCTTAACACTCAACTACATCGTGACTCGCAGCATCTTTTATGTTTACATAGTACGTATAAGGTTTTTGGAAAGACAAGCGTCGTTTATTTTATCTATTATTTGGAGATTTTATTTCCTGCGAACATGTATATTAAAAAAAATACAATTATAATTAATACTTCATTAACCTAGACGTTACTACATTAGGTTTTAAATAAAACTGTATTAATTATTAGTAACGATTGTGACGATTTACAACTCTTTAATATATTTTATTAAATCTTGAGTATATGTTGGTTTCTAAAATGTTACAGTTACTCTTAATATGTCATTAATTTTGGAAATATATATGCTGCCTGTCACACATTTGGGAACATATAATATTTATATTTTGTATTAAGCTTGTTCGGATAATCATATGTTTGATTAATTAACAACTCTTTTAATTATGTATATAATTATTCATCTGAGTGCCAATAGATGGGAAACCAGACAAATGTCTGTAATTTCAATTTACAAATTATGTAATTTAAATAATTCAGACTAAAATTACAATAAAGCTCATCAATAGGTACTAAACAAAAAAGAAAATCTGTTGAAAAACAGAGGAATAAGATGTACTTAACCGTTTTGTCTCTGTCTATTTATACATAGACTAGCCCCTGCCCGCGACTTCGTCCGCGTAGTAATAGTTACTACTCTGGGCTAACGCTGACACGCAGCAGAAGCTCTCAAAAAGAAAAAAAAACATCTCGATTTTGAAACATTTTTCATCTGTGCTCCGCTCATATTGGCCTTAGCGGGATGATATATAGCCTACAACCATTCTCGATGAATGAGCTATATAACACTGAAAGAATTATTCAAATCGGACCAGTAGTTCTTGAGATTACCCCCTACAACGCCACAACGTCACAAACTCACAAACTTTACCTCTTTATAATATTAGTATAGATAAATATATGATTATTCATTTTTTTCAGTACTATGTAGCAAGCGTATAACGACTGAACTTTTGTAAATATTCTTTCAGTTCTTCGTCGTTTCACTTTTTCTTTACCGATGTTTATGCACACGATGTTCTAAAATTATGTTAATTGTTTTTATAAAACTACTAGTTGTACCCGCGACTCCGTCCGCGTGGAACCTAATGTAGAAAAACAGTGACTCAAACTATCTGAATGTATTAAATCCATTTACTTATCGACTTTTCTCTCGTACTTAGGCCGCGTCGTCATTAAAATTACAATAACTTTTGCTAGAGTGAACCGATTTTATTAAAAGCAAGACTAAATGTTACTCAAGGATATGCTTTATGATTTTCTTGATGGTAAAGTTTTATCGTGAACGCAATGCTTTAGCAGTGATGCATGTTCGAATAAACAGACGGACAGACATTTCTAAAAATGGTTGAAATGTATTTTATTACTTATTCCAAGACACCTGCAACATTTTTTTTCACAAAAATCCAGAAAGTACAGACACGTAACCTTTACTTTCTTATCATTATCATTACATAGTATAAAATAAAGTCCCCTACCGCGTCTGTCTGTCCGTCTGTTCGCGATAAACTCAAAAACTACTGAACGAATTTTCAAGCGGTTTTCACCAGTGGATAAAGTGATTCATGAGGAACGTTTTGGTATATAATTTGTCAATGATTTTTTTATAATCAGGGCGGGACAACGTCTGCCGGGCCCGCTAGTTATATGTATAAGTATACACACGTATATATATAAAATTTATTTTAAAAGTAAAGTGACAGTTAAACTTTTGATAATTGTCCTATAGTTGTGATCACGTTGCAAATGTTAACATAATACATACTGACATTCAGTGATATTCTATAAATAAATATATTATAAACATACCCAGAAGTAAACAATAAATCGTAAAAACGAATTGCATTTAGTCTGTACGAGGAATAATGAAAAAGAATCGTTAGTCAGTGTGCGAGCAAACACGTCTCAGGAGGCTTCCGCCAGGTGCAAAGATGTTCCATGATTTAATTTGGGACTTAGGATCTGTTGTATTGAATCTATTGAAGCGTGCGATCTTTTTATCACACTAGCCTTGTTCGAACGTTTGATTTACTTATATTATAGTATGAAGTACTAGTAATTATTATATTTTTTATTATATATAGCGGGCTCAGCGGACGTTGTCCTGCCTTGATAATAAAAAAAAATCTAAAAGTCAACCGCAGCGCCACCTACCGGGTCCAACTGTGAATCTAAACCATTCTCGGATCCACTCGAACACGCACACAAAATTTCATCAAAATCCGTCCAGCCGTTTAGGGGGAGTTCAGTGACTTACAATCATACAGAAGAAATTTATATATAAAAATAGATTTTAGCGTATAACTACAAAAATTGATATTAAAGGACGATGTAATCTAAGATGGTATAGACGTTAAACCTCAAAGGGTTTGAAATGCAACTATCGAAACACATCTATAGTAGCTTAGAACAAGCCCTAACTGCCTACCTGCTATGGTTTCATCAGAACGCTATCCTACATCGAAAATTCGTCAGAATTCGAACCTACGTATATCGATGCCGGTCTTTGACCCCTCGAGTGAGCCATTAATCTAAATAGTAAGGTATAATTGTAATAATCAAAAAATATAATTAATCTACGAAGGATTTCAATTAGCTCTATATAATAAATAGTAGGTTTTCAAGGTCGTTTCTGCCTCGTACTTCGACCTTGTGGAATCGACTCCCAGCGGCTGTATTTCCAAACAATGATGAATTGTAAACCTTCAAGAAACGAGCGTTCACCTCTTTAAAAGGCCGGCAACGCACTTGTGACTCCCCGGTGTTGCTAGTGTTTTGGACGGCGGTGATCACTTACCATCGGGTGACCAGTCTGTTCGTTTGCCTCCTATAATATATATAAAAAAAACTCATTTCAGAAAGAAGTATTCCAATAGATTCCCATACATTTAGTATATGCTTTTACGATACGATGTTAAAAAATTAACAAATATTCTTCCACAAAATACACCTATATTTTACCCATTTTAGCCGTACCTTTACCAATTATTAGGATAATTCTTTAAACTGTAAACTTAGTGAACGCCTAAAATCTATATGATTATACCAAAGAATGTTGGTATATATCAGACCAATAAAGTCGAACACCTTTTAACCCATCATCATAAAAAATGGCACCTTAATTTGTTTTTAATGGAGAAATTTATGCTTTTAATTTTTCTATAATTTTAGTTAATCCAATTGCTATGTATAGATATCTAAACTCGAAGAATATATGTACAATATCCATTTTATTATAACAAAGGCGTATGCAGCCGCGTGTACAGCTAATATTTATACAATTAATAGAGTAAATACAAATTTCAGTACAGTTTATCGCCAATATATCAGATAACTGTTTTATTTCTGGACGAATGGGTTTGGAAATAACCACATAGCGCACAGACACTGAACAAACGCACAAAAACAAAATCATGCATGGTTGAGCACGCCGCGAGCCGCCGCCTGAAAAATGAATGGATATTTTGTTATAATTGCAACCTCAGGCATACAATACAAACAGCCTTCTATAATAACCGGTATTTAATTTTTATTTATTCATTTAATCGATTTTTTCCCGGATAATTATAATACAGTTAACTACTTTGCATTGAATACATAAATACGTTCAGTTAAGAAAAAGGGTAAGAAGTTGAGCTAAAGAAATCTATTATCCGTATAAATCGATGTGCTATTTATCTTTAATATATTAATAATTTTACAAAGTAGCAACTATAATCATCTTTTCACTGATAATAATAGTAATAAAACATTATCGAAATCTATTCTAAAATAATATTGTAGGTTAATCTTACATTTGATTGGAATTTAAAAAACT
Source organism: Antheraea yamamai (assembly GCA_036509395.1). NCBI lineage: Eukaryota > Metazoa > Arthropoda > Insecta > Lepidoptera > Saturniidae > Antheraea > Antheraea yamamai. Next base: position 11,893,961 of record AP028428.1, on the reverse strand, counting down.
TATTATTTGTAAGTTGTATACTTTCCTTTCAGTAAATGCTAATAATTTCCATTGAAATGCATGTAAATAGTAATGTTATAAAAAAAATTGTACATCATAATAAACTCACATTATTTTTGGAATATTGTATTATAGAAAGTTGCGATTACATTTAATGAAATATCCGTGTATGTAAACAATATACATAACTGAAATATATAATATTTAAAAAATTAAAATATGTGCATGGTTATTACAGTTGATCAAAGTTTTCACAATGTGTACAAAGCTCAACAGTTTAAAAATAAATAATTACATGTATATTTTGTATAATACTAATCAAAGTCACCTTATATATACAATACAACAACATAATTCAATACAGCAATTTCGTATATTGTCTATATGTGATTTTATGTCTACTAGGTCAGGTAACAGCTAATGTTAGAGGAGGCACGGGCCAGTCACCGGCGGACAGCGACGCCGTGTTAAGAATACCAAGCAGCCTCCTCACGGCAGCATGGCAGGCCTCAGCTAATATTGTGCTGACTTCGTACACTAATATACACCCTATATTGGTAGTTTTATTTTGTTTATACGTCTTTGCAGTAAGTTTTAATTATTTTTGTTGGCTCAAATATTTTTCTCTCAATCTTGTATCTTGAATATAACTATCAAAAGTTGGTCGTGTGCTATGTCATAAGATTTTAAAAATTTAATGTACTATGCATGAAGAAATGACACGTGCTTTCTCAAATGACCTCTACCTTCCCACAATATAGTTTATCTTACAAATTGCCATATTTTATTAGGATTTCGTGAATTATGGATTTTTAATAATTTCATACTTATTGCTTAAATTGAAGTGTGTTTTAACGTACGAATAACGTCCACGGATTTTATTATACCCGAAAATATGTTTCCTTATTCAATCAATCCTTATTCAATAAGCAGTAGTTAATTGTTAAGCTATTGTTAAATTAAATATACCATTGCTGCATATGTCGTTTTTTCATTAAAGTTATTGTGATACTTTGAATCATGTAAACCGATTTGATAATACCGAGTCAGCATTGATTTAGTTGACTATGCAAATTCATAATAAGTCTTTACCTATGAAATTGCCGTTCTGCAGTACTGGCCATTTCAAATCAAAATAATTTTTGTCTGGCTAAGAATTCTAATTTTAAATTAATTTTATTTTAAAAACATGGAATTCTTTTTCCAAAAGTAGTCATTTGTTTATTGATTAGTGTTACATTTTCATCGCATTTCAATCTTTTTTGTCATCATGGATACGTTAAAAATTCGAGTAATTATCGAATATGAGTACCGTCGTGGCAGCAACGCGGAACAAGCGGCACGCAACATCAACGACGTTTACGGAGCTAACACTACAAAGCAACGCACCACCTGTTTTGGTTTGCTCGCTTCCGTTCCGGGAATTTCGACCTGAAAAATTAACCTCGCGGTCGTCCGAAGACTATGGTCGACAATGACGAATTAAAGGCGATTGTGGAAGCTGATGATACACAATCTACGGCTGAATTAGCAGCAGCTTTCGACGTTAGCGTCAAAACAATATTGGTCCATTTGCGTCAAATTGGCAAGGTAAAAAAGCTTGACAAATGGGTGCCCCACGAACTCAATGATCGCCGGCGCGAAGTACGCGTCGAGACGTGCCTTGCACTGCTCAACAGACACACAAATGAAGGAATTTTGAACCGCATTGTTACCTGCGATGAAAAATGGATTCTGTTTGATAACCGCAAGCGCTCAGCAAGTTGGTTGGGTCCTGGTTCAGCACCTAAACGAAAACTTACCCCTAGAAAAGTGATGGTCACTGTTTGGTGGTCTAGCGCCGGTATGATTCATCACAGGTTCTTACCAAACGGGGTGAGCATTACTGCAGATGTGTACTGTGAAGAACTGAACACAATGATGGAGAAGCTGGCACATCTCCAATCAGCATTGGTCAATCGCTCGTCTCCGCTGCTCCTGCACGACAACGCGCGACCTCATACTGCACAGCAGACGGTCTCCAAGTTGCAAGAACTGGGGTTGGGAGTTCTCCGTCATCCGCCTTACTCACCAGACCTTGCGCCTACAGACTACTACTTTTTCCAGAATTTGGATAACTCCTTGGCGGGAAAAAAATTCAATACCCGAGAGGCAGTACAAAATGCCTTTGAAGAATTTGTTGCCTCCCGTCCAGCTGATTTCTTTAAGAAGGACATCAATAAACTGCCACTGCGTTGGCAAAGATGCATTGATTGCATGGGTGATTACTTCGATTAATACAAATAAAAAATACATGAAAAAAATTCGTTTAAATTTTTTCATACAAAACGGCAATTTCATAGGTAAAGACCTAATATTTTGTCAACCATTATGTCGAATGTTATTACTTTCTGATCAGATAGTCAGATTTATGTATTTATCATATATCGTATGGTTTTTTACAAGAATTCTTAAGTAGGCTTCAATCTAAAGTTACTTTGATTCATTCTACTTAAAATACATCATAGAAAATATTTAATAATGCATAAACGACGACTAGTCAAAACAGAGTATCATTTTATATCTACTTCACCAAAGATAACCTGTTAATATTGCGTTATACCTTAAAAGAATAGACAGTGCGTAACTTTTCGATTCTTTATCGTACCGTTGAAATCGTACTTCTTTGTGAGTAATCCCTCCACGTTCCGGGAAAGTCGCCGACGAAGATAGAGCACGATCTTCACAAATAATGTCACATGCGATTCGTTTCAAACGACGTGACTGGCATCACCGCGGCCGGTCGCCGTGCCGTGCATAATGGGATAAATGCGCTGCGGTTATGTGCCCACACATGGCCCTCAAATTAAGTGGGCACTATTTACTACACGTGGTGAAACTTCCTTACTAGCTTCATTAACTAGATCGTGTTTAGTTCGTGTTTGTTTATAAGCTGCACTCATTGTTTTTTATTACTTTTTATGTTTTTTAACTATTTGCTGTAGTTTAAAAAATAATTTATTTAAATTCTAATACAAACAAGATCTCTTTAAATTGTAGCGTACCGCAAACATACGTTTATGTCAATAGTATCGTTCATGTCCTTAACATTTTTACTTCGATTTGAAGAAATAAGAACAGAGGTTAGTTTTACTAATTAGTGCTTAGTTAGTGGTTTTTCATAAGATGCCCTCCCTGTTTTTTTATTATACCCCATATTACTTAACTATTTGCTATAGTTTAAAAAATAATTCATTTCAGTTCCCATATAAACAGATCTCTTTAAATTATGGCGTACCGCAAACCTACCATTATGCCAGTAGTGTCATTCAAGTCCTTAATATTTTTACTTCCATTTGAAGAAACGAAAAGAAAGCTTAGTTTTTTTTAACGCTTACTAATACGTTTGAGACGAGTGTGAGTGTTGGAACGTCTCAAGTAAAATATGTAATTTGAGATAAAGCGGCATCCCATTCCAGATAAGAATAAGCACGACCCACGTCGAGAGCCATCCGACTCGTTACGAGCCGCCCGAAGCGAGGTGTGATACAAAATCATCAATCTTACCGAGATTGTACTATTAAATGCCTCTTCGGTCTTTTCCCTCGAACTCAAGACCAGAAACAAATGTAAAAAGTTGTGTGATAAGTTCAATTTGAATTTGTAAAGCCCCTTTCAACGTTTCTCGCCTGTTTATCTCGGCGTGGAGAGAACGGAAAATACAAAAGTAAGAGATAGGAAATGAAGAGGCGGAAAAAAGTGTCGGGCTCAGAACAAACACGGAAAAGTTGGCGTTATCCGGGAGACAAGTTAAATCGCAATTTATTAGGGCGTAGCAGTGGGCTTAGCTACGTTACCGGAGGACGCGTGAGGTTGCTCCGCGTACCGCTATTACCGCACCGGTGTGGCGTGGTGTCGATCACTCACTACTTACGTCTACATGCCACCTCAAAGTAATTAGTAAGAGAGTTTTATATATTTACACAATATGTATTATCAATTAAATCAATGACAATGGTTAATTGAAGCATGCAAATAATTTGTGTGAACCTTGATCTACGACTTTGGACTTATGTGTCTTTTTTATACTTTATGGGTATTAACGCTTGACCAAAATCTTATTTAATGTTAAATGACGACTGTCGACGATGTCTTGTCGATGTCTTAGACCACCTAAGATACTAAACAAGTGCGTGCGATGCTTTGGTATAAAAAAATATAAGGTTTTGCCTTATGTTTTTTTTAAATAATCCCTACTATCTTAACTACTTACCCGATCATCGTGAAATATTGCATACGTGTTGTCTAAGATATAGGAAAGAAAACAGGCTTCTTTTCATCCAGACAAAAAGTACAATTCTTGAGGGATAAGTCAAATCTACTTTAACGCAAAGTCGCGAGCAAAACCACTACCTCTATATATATACATATATATATACAATATACTATACATATATACATACAATATACAATTTACAAAATTAGGGTAAATTTAAATTCAATCAGTAATGATACTAATTTCTAAACTTAAAAGAAAATGTAAGCAAATCTCGACATGCGGGAAATGATCTAATACAAATATTTCGAGATATGAAAAGACGTAAACATCGAATAATCAATTTCAGAAATTGCCTATAAGTATATAGTCAAGTATCTTAATAATTCATCCTGTCCCTTTCTTTAAGAATAAGCGTTTTTCGAGTATTGAAATATGTATAGGTTGGAATTACAAGTACTGAATGCTTGATTGTCTACAATAACATGATATAATGTAAAATAAAAATTGTAAATGTTTATTCGTAGTAAGCAAGTATCATAACAAAGTAACGAACTACATGTAATATTATTATACATTTAGGTAAAACGATGGAAGCACGTGCTTACGCCTTGGTTTTACTATCGCACATCTTCAGAGCCATTCACAAAATTGTTTTATATCCCATATTCACTTGCGCTAGACGGCAATGTTTTAAAGGTATATTAATGTTTTGTCTTAAGCTATATTGAAACTAATGAAATTCGGCTATTTTAATTTTGATAAATATTATATTTCTATAGTATGAATAAATAACTTATTTCCTCGAAAAAAATGAGAAAGTTAATATTTAAACTTTATCATTCACTTTTATTATTATAAAAAACTCGGTAATGGAAAAATGCAATTTTTTTTGTCATAATAACTTAAAAAAAAAGAGTTACATAATCACCGACATAATGAAATTGATCAGTGTTTAATTCCCCTAAAAAAATATATTATTTTTTAAAAGAAATTGCAAAAGTAACAATCACATTTTATAATACGTATGTAGTGTAGGTAACTCATTTTTCCACTCTTTATACGGAATGTCTGCTAATTGTGGCAGACAGTAATCTGATCTGCTGCCGTGTGCAGATTTCATTATCTACAGGATCGCGTCCACGGTCCATACATATTCATACGGAGGCACCGTTCCTAGCGCACGACTAAGCCAATATCGTTACGAACTCATTTTTATATTCTCTTTTGTATTTTGTTCTTCAGTCAATTTGACCCAAGAAACGTAAAAATATAGTCAATGTTCAACGTGACTATTATTTAATTCATATTTTTCTTTCAATCCTAACTAATATTATAAATGCGAATGTGTGTTTGTTACGTTTTCACGCCTTAACTACATACTTCGTGCAATCTGTCAGAGGTACAGAAAAGGACATAACTTTCATCAAGAAAAAATGTGCTGTTCGCGTGGGATAATTCAAATTGACAGTAATACAACAAACATCTTCTGCAAAAGCTAGTATTTTATAAAAAAAATATCACTAAACGTTTATGTTGTTATTGTATCACGTTTGTTTTTATAAACGTATGTTAAATTAGTGACAAAACTAATATCATTTTGTTCCAATATCAATATTGCAATTTAGCATTATATATATAAATACTAATAGAGGAAGTAGTATGTATAGTGTATACGATTTATTTAATGAGAAATCACATTTATTTCTGTATCAAATCACCGACTTAACTACGATGCTATTTCCTGTTGCAAAGTTCTGGAAACAAACTTTTTAATTAGTCTGCGAGGACAAACAAGCTGTGTCTCTTCGTTCTTCGATACCTATGTATCTGGAGACTTGTCTTTCTAAACTGAGTAAAAGCCATTCCTTATTTAGTTTATACTATCATGTGATAAATTATTCTTACTACTACAGTACTTAATTACAGTTAATAAGTATTGTAAAGGTTTGTTTTTCAGTTTGTAAACGATAACAAATCTGTTATTACGCGGTTATTATGCGTGAAAATACACCCTAAATAATTTTGAAATTTATTACTTACTGTTAGTAAAATGTGTATCAGTAAATAGTATAAAACAAAGTCCCCTACCGCGTCTGTCTGTCTGTCTGTTCGCGATAAACTCAAAAACTACTGAACGGATTTTCTTGCAGATTTTCACCAGTGGATAAAGTGATTCATGAGGAAGGTTTTGGTATATAATTTGTCAAAGATTTTTTTATAATCAGGACGGGACAACGTCTGCCGGGCCCGCTATTTAATTTATAACTATTGTAAAACAGAAAACGATTCTTGTGCTACTGTATATTAAACCGTGTATATAAACTACGCAATGCATTTTGAAATGGTTTTTACTAACGTGTAAATATATGTATATAGAGTAGAGAATAGTTAAAGTAATCTTATGAAGTGGTAAGAAAGACTTTTCGGACGTTTACATTGACAACGCTGGCATAAACCATATGTGATACGTAAAAATAATGTACTACAGAATTGTAAATCTGAAACTCAAAATAATTATTTTATCTTTTACATGTCATTAAAAAAATAATTGGTTATTTACGGCGCTATTTTGAGTGTTGTTAGTATTAATCATTTTACAATTAATATATTTTAGTTACGTTGGGCAATTAATATTAATTAAAACTAACTTTTAATTAATATCTTGGGAGATATTACAGATTTAAAAATACGCGAAGCAAAGAAAAGTTGTTTGTGGGATGGTTCTTATGTAGTTTCTATGACTTTGATTAACTATAAAAATGAAAACGGGGTAAAAGGATCTAAGGAGTTTAAACACGTCTGATGTCACACTTCACTCATACGAAGCTGGAGCGGGTCCTGCAGGTCATTAAATTCAAATTACAATCGAGAACTTCTTGACTCACATAAACTAATCTACTAGATACGTAATATAATATAAGTATATCAAATCTCAACACACGGGAAATTATCTAATACAAATATTTCGAGGTATAAAGAGATATAAACATCGAACAATCGATTTCAGAAATCGTTTATACTTACATCATTAATTACCTTATATATTTACTATGCGCCTTCCTTCGAAAAAAAAAAAACGTTTGTCGAGTATTAAAATATTAATGGGTTGAAAGTATAAATATTGGATACTTGTTTGTATAGAATAACATGATATAGTACGAATAAAAATAGTAAAGGAGTTTTTGGCGGGATTTTGGTCTGTCATTTAGTGGATTTTATATTTTATTCATAATCTTGTGTTACTTGACTCTATATTGTGTAAAATTGGTGGTGTTTTATGTAATATAGTTTGTTTATTGTGCATAAGTGAAGTGAATGGAAAATAATACCACGGACCATGAATTCTGAGATGCCACAAAAACTCCATGGAAAGTTCTAACAAGATGGCCACCATCTTTTTAGTTCATTGTAATTATATCAAGAAACTTGTAATATCGATACTCACTTGACAATGGGAGTAATAGTCTACTAGAAGACTGGTTACCAAAAATAAAATGGAAGAAGAACTTGTAATGCTATTAACCACTCGACAATGGCAGTAATAATCTAAAAGATTTGTTGCCAAAAATAAAGTTAAAAAAAAATAGTAAACCAATTATAAAAAAATATTGTTAAATCACACGTGAGTACTACGGATTTAGGCAGATTTTACCAGCTATCTAACCTCTCACTTCAGTAAAGTTAGTCAAGGAAGCAGTTAGTCCATTTCTTACCGTATTCTATTATAGGAAATTCTTTTGAATCCACGTTTACAAGCCCAAATAGACTACGCATATCAGTGCGATTACAAACCGATCTGTTTACTTGGCGACAACAGTCTTAACAACACAATAATTTGTTGTTCTCGGCGTAAGTTTCGTATGTATAAGTTAACCAAATAAGTTGACAATCTTAGTATATTCTAAACATACATTTAATGTTAGAATATTCAAATATCCATTGCGTTCTGCCTTTACACAAACATTACAGTAGCTAATATAAAATAAAGATAAAAATAATTCGGTGTTTATTTCAGTACTCAGCAAGTTTAAATTTTTTATAATAACAAAGTTCTTATGATAACACGATCAGAGAAATTAATTATATCAACGCATATCCTGTATACGTGTACACTTGCAACTCACCGTCTATGTTAGAATATACTATAATAACACGTTTGTTTACCTTATGGCGAGATGCTTTAATGAATAGTCAACAAGCCAACATATTGAGAACGTACATAATTATGCAGAACATTATTGTTTTATTATGACAGTGCCGACGTCATGTGCATCATTTATAGAATATTGCTATTATAGTAACCACCTGGTACAGTGATACTGAAATCCCAAACGTCACTACAATCTATATAAATATAAGTCGGGGCAGTCGTAAGAACTGCCGAAAGAACTGAGAATTCAAGTAATGGAGTAACTGTGTAGTTTTTGAATTTTTAAATAAATTATAGTCTGAATTATTTAATTCTCATATTATTGGTAAATTGTAATTATTAACATTAAATTGGGTTTCATATCTATTGGCAGTCGGAGCCAAACATACATACATATAATTATATACATTTTTATACAGTTTATTAATTAATCAAATTATGATGGACTGAACAAGCTCAATGCAAAATATTAATATTACATCTACATAGGTCGCTATACTACGCGTCATGAGCATGTCGACGTCACCAGTGACGGTCGGTGACGCGAAATCACAAAATTTTACCCATACAAAAATTCAAACATGCATATAATACACTCGTATATATACAATGTCTGGCACAAGCGTAATACGCCACGAACATGTGGAGATCATCGGTGACGCTTCGCAAGCATGTCGCGGTTATCAGTGACGCTTCACAAGCATGTCGCGGTCATCGGTGATGCGAACCCATAAGTTATTTCCCTATTAAATAAATTATTAAAAAACAATTATCAAGCTAGGATATACTCAAAAAATCTCTTGTATTTTATGGAATCATTCATTCAGTGGTAGCACATAGAAGAAAAGTTAGTCTATACTTATATAAATGAAATTAAGGCTTCTTTTCTTAGTCCGGGCTAATCTCAGAAAGCGCTGAATCGATTATGATGAACCTTTTTTCTGTAGGGGTTAAGTATTACTGATAAAATCATTACATAGTATAAAACAAAGTCCCCTACCGCGTCTGTCTGTCTGTCTATTCGCGATAAACTCAAAAACTACTGAACGGATTTCCATGCGGTTTTCACCAGTGGATAAAGTGATTCCTGAGGAACGTTTTGGAATATAATTTGTCAAGGATTTATTTTTAATCAGGGCGGGACAACGTCTGCCGGGCCCGCTAGTTATAATATAATACAAAAAATACAGTCCAAAAATGAAATAATAAAATTATTTTTACTATAACAAAGTCGCGGGCATTAGTTAGTTTAAAATAAAATTTGTGACACTCTAGTTATTTATCAGCCAAAAAAATGGAACGTGACCCTGTTAAATTTTCCAGGGAATCTTTCAGTTCTGTGGAACTCAGTTTAAGACACTGTGGTCTAGACCGGTGGGCATTAACTTGGCTACCTCATAAGTTTGAATTAACGTTAATCGCATAAGAAAAACGGGCACAAATTGGCCTTACAGTTTAGTTACTTTTAAGTTTTTTTGTATAAATAATGTATCCCCTGAAAACATAGCATGCGCATATTAATATTCCTAATTATGTTATTTTATTAGTAGTTCGGATTTTGGAAACCATATTTGATCCAATAATTGTTTTTTTTATCGGCTTTTAGTAACTTTTTACGTCAGGAATACGTCAAGGAATATACTTCATTGTTATCGACTTTAATGAAAATAAGTATCAATTTTTTTTTGAAAGAGGGTGAATTTATATATTTGGAAGTGGTAACCCTTAGAAGTACCTACCGGAATATGAGATATTTTTCACTAATATACAGCGATATTCTCCCCGAATGATGTACGCAAGATTTTATTGCTATTTTTAAATGTAATTAAGACGAATGAAATCACAAATAGTTGCTAGTCTACAAGTTGTTATAATGTTTGTTTCGTTTGTAGGAGGTAAATCAGACACTCATACAAAGCTATGAATTAGATAAACATTTAGTGACATACCTGTTATAGGCTACATTTGATAGTTATTAATTTTGTAGTAGAGTTCATGAAAAGGAGTTGCGGACAGTTACTAGTTTCGCTAAAACCTTGTGAAACTTAATTTTTATGTATGTATATTGTATATACTAATTAAAAGTTTTTTTTTATTGGTAAATCAATATAAACACAAGATCATTTCATTAAAGTTAAACGGTTATTAATTGCAACAGAAAGCATTGTAATTGTAATGTTAATTTGCAAGTGTCGGCGAGGTGGCACGGGGACGGGCGTGTTCAACAGTGCCGTAGCGCGTCGCGCCGCATCACTAAAATTATGTCCTACGCGACCAACGCTATATTAAATTATCTACATATACTAAACAGGGTTTCACTTAAGACTTCCCCCGCGTTAATATGGATTTGTTCTATCCCTCAGGAATAGTTTTTTTTATTAACGAAAGCTATTCTATGCCTTTTTCTTTATCTCTGAAAATTTGTATGCAAAATTTAATGATGATTCCTTCAGTAGTTAAGGCATGAAAGTGTAAAAAACAAATAAACTAATTCATATTCTCATTTATAATATTTGTAAGGAAGACATGAGTCATGCAATAAGCTTCATAAGTTTTCATGAAAGTTGTACAATTCTCAAAACAACTATACTTTTAAATTTACTCGACAACGGCAGTAAAAATCTGGAGATTGGTTGCCAAGAAACAACTATCAGTAAAGCACTTTTATTATTACTAAGTCATTGTTGACAATTGATCATTATTACAGTCCTTGCCAAACTTTTTGACTGATTTGAAGATAATTGCTCAGAATACAGATTTAGGTGTTATATTTATAACATCGAGATTACTTAAGGATAAATAAATGTCAATTTTAGACTTCTATAATAATATTTTATCTTTGTTTTGTATTAAACTCTTAACTATATTTCACGTAAGCCCGAACTTACGACTATAATATTCAGAGCGGACAAAAAGATCGACGAGGACAGTACATGACATATGGTCGACCAGTAAAATAGTTCCTTTTGCATCGTATTATACTTCAGGTGGGACAGAAGCTATTGTGAGTGCGAGCACAGACCGCGACTACCAGGCGCCACAATTACACAAGCCTCCGTAAATCATAAACATCAACCCTCCATTTAATCCAAATAGTCCGTCGTTAGTCGAGCAGCCTGCGTCTAATTTGTCTCCTGTTACTGGAAAATAATTTATTATCATTAATTACATGACAATAGTTACTGTGTAAGGTTGTTTGTTGTTCTCGTACGTATTCGTATTCGACAGTTATTATGTTATACTAGTATTTTTATATGACTTTTATAAAATGAATGTTATAGTGCTTAAATAATTAGTACATGCTATGCTACAAAGGTTAGGTATACATACCATGATCATAATATATACATTTATTTTATATATCTCAGAAACCGCTCTCACTAGTCAGTGGTATCTAATTTTGTATTTAGGTAAGGTTTAGCTTCTTTAATTTATCTACATAGGTGCCTTGTCACAAGAAACGCGTTTTAACACAAAAAAACCTTTTGAAACTGGTTTTTCAATGCCATATAACGTCTTCTTGAAACTTTTTGTAGTAGTTGCATACTGCCAATGGATGATGGAACCTCATTTAACCATTAACCGAATACGAATACGTTCCGTTTACATACAATGCTATTATAACTAAAAAGCTGTAGATACGTTACCTACATCATATTTTGACAAAACAAATGGCACGATAACGCACACATACGTAAAGTAATATTGTAACGCCACACTGTCTTAGATAAAATGTGGAAGTAAGATGGCATAGTCTCAATATCGGTGGTGATAAAGAAATAGTTTTATCTTGCTTAGATATGGGCGGATTGACGGGACAGCCGTCAAAAATAAGCTAGCTAGCCAAGTTATAACAAGGCGCTGTCGAAGCGCATACGACGTATCTACAACTTTTTAGTTATAATATCATTGCTTACATTCAAAAACAACAATGAAATTATTGTGTTAACCGAGCGAAGCTGGATCATCGAAGTGTTGGCAGCTTATACCAAAAATAAACATAAATTAGCCATCCCATATTTTTGACTTTTTAAAGTTTTTTAGGGGTTAAATAGAATAAGATCCCAAGGCAGATTGCCGTTTGCTGAAGAATACGTTCGAGCATCTTAAAAAGCAGGCTTTTACTATCAAAAAGTTATATGATAGATTTATTACGTGAATGATAGTGACGTTAAGGAATAAACCGCTGTCTGTATATCTCCCAAAATAATAATAAACAACTGTGAACAATTTGCACTTGTTTTAATTAAAATAAGGATATTCTTGATCAAATTTCTTGTTGACTCTTCGGTCAGGCTGTTATTCGAATAGGTGTTTTAACAGATTAAATATCTTCTAGAACCAAAAGTAAATACAATATTTTTGACGTCATAACGTCTTATAAATCGATGAACGCCGGCTTCACGCACGAATAAGCATGACTCATATTCACGTTCCGCCTGAGCCGAGCGTGCAAGAGAGAGCACGGAACAAGCGATGGAGAAGCGCGATCGGCCTAAGCGTTCGGCTTGTGACGCATCTATCTCTCTTCCATTCCATCGTCCGATGCGTCCGAGTAGAAGAGAGACAGCGGCAGCACACAATGATAATTCAGTGATAATAATTCAATTCATAAAAGTATGCAATTTTTCATCAGTGTTTTCTTATGACGTCATCACGTAAAATTATCGTCCGTAAACCGACTTTACAGACAACCAATTATTTTTAATTTTTATTAGCTTCAATTCAATTAACTATGGTAACCCTAACACGCTGCTATCTTTATTTCCCAGTATTATATTAAAATGTATGCGTATCATCAAGAATACTGTATGAGAATAATATAGTGTGTTTTAAATTGCGTGTTCCAATACAAATCATTTCACTTTGAGACTGAAAACATTTTCAAAGTGCCATCAGTCAATACATTCCATTTAATTTGCATGGATTTAAGTCCACTACACAGAGCTTCTGTTTTTATGAATTTTTATCACTAGCTTTTAACGAACATATCGGGTTTTTATACAGGGTTATTCATGTTGCCGGTTGTACATATAACAATATCTAAATATTTAAATACCTGTATTATTTGTGTTTACAATCATTCTAATATTTCAGTGTTCTAATTACAAAGGCAGCAAAGATACCCGGTACTAAACAATTTTAACTAACATATAATGGCTAACTAATGTGATTTATTCTTATGTATAAAATTACATTATTAACATTATTAAGCTAATAAATAATAATTAATTTATTGATAATTATCATATTTATATTAATTTTATATTGTATAATTGGTGATATATTGTATAATTAATGATATATTGTATAATTAATAATATATTGTATAATTAATATATACATATATATTGATCAATTGATTTGCTTTTTGTTGCAGTTAAACGTAATAGTGTTCAATCAATTCCAAGCGGAAGTGCAAAGTAGCGTCCACTATAATATTTAATGATGGATTTCCGCAAAGTAACGCCTTCTTCAATCAAATCAATTATTAATATTCAAAAAATAATAAATAAATTCAAATAATATCGATGTTATTTGAACTTACACTCCTAATTATACAATGGTTAAAATATTGTGATAAATAAGATAAAAGTATTGTCTCCATATTTATAAATGTGTAAAGTGTAGGTAAGTAAGTATTTTTTATATCAGTAGATTTGCTGTAAGTTATATGTTACTCCATAACTTTCTATTGATTTGTTACGGAGAGTCATATTAATTATATCAAATTCATATTAAAAATGTCGTATTTAGGCCGTTCGAATATTGAAATAACTTCATAAGTCGAACAAAATTTTTCTCTGTGTAAATGAAACCTGTAGACCCTTGATCTTTGTTTTGTTATAAAGTGTGGTTGTTTGAAAAATGATGAAAAATTGCCAGCGGAAAAATTACGTAGGGAAGCGACCACGCCGACCACATGGCGCGGGACGTAATGCCCTACATAACTGATGATTTTTCAATGGGGCATTCGTTCAAACACAAGTACTGACCAACAGTTTAAAATTAATATGAATTATTAATGTCATTGTCTTCAATGAGTTGCAACTTTGTAAACGTGAAATTTTCTTACGCTTACTCACTTAATTTGATTTTTTTTATATTATTACAACCATATCTATACTAATATTATAAAAAGGTAAAGTTTGTGAGTTTGTGACGTTGTAGGGGGTAATCTCAGGAAGTACTATACCGATTTTGTAAATTCTTTTACCAATAGATAGCCACGTTATTTGTGTATATCATATATCTCATCACGCTAAGACCAACAGGAGCGGAGCAACATCGAAGAATGTTTTAAAATCGGGGTATATTTTTCCTTTTCAGAGCTTCCGCTGCGTGTTAGCCCAAAATAAGTATTCCACGCGTACGAAGTCGTGGGCAGCAGCTATTAATTAATTATATTATTATTATAATATTATGCAGAGGTAAAGTTTGTGAGGTTGTAGGGGGTAATATCTGGGGTATCGAAGAAAAAATGGTCGAACGAAAACGTTTCTTACGAATGCTGACTTAACGATGAGAGATAATATATGATTGAGTTCTAGAAAAGAGTTGTAGCTTGATAATGCCTATTACCGCCCAACGAAGTGGGCACGGGTCGGCTAGTCTATAATAAAATACTTATGTCGTTAATAAAATAATTTTATGTTTAATAATTATTAATGAAACACGAATAACAAACTTTCGATTTTATATACTAAATGCGTTTAAAGGTATTATATGAATAGTTAATATCTTCTCCATTTTGTAAGTGTACTCAAAATTTTATAAGAACGAATAATTTGAAGCATTTCGTACAAAAGGTGCCCAGAGGGCTGTTGAGGTTGGAACGCAAAACAGTTTTCAGTAACTAATTAAAAAGTTTTGGGGTATATTATCGCACGCTACTTCAATACATTTGTTTGAAAAATTAAATTTAATATGAAGATTTAGTAAGTACTAGTACTGAATAGGAAACTTTTAGTACCAGTAGGATAATATAATTTGATAAAATTATTAAAATTGATAAACCAATGTTAGTGCCTCGTATATAATATTTTTATAAATTACTCTTTTTTTATATTATAGGGGTCAAACGAACAGGACATCTGATGGTAAGTGATCACCGATGTCCATAGACACTAGCAACACCAGGTTAGTCGCAAGTACATTGCCGGCCTTTTAAAGAAATATTATTATCATATTATGTACTTTATACATATAAATAAAATTGAATTATATTTGTCCAGGCTAATCTATAAAACGGCTGAACAAATTTTAAGGAGACCTTTAGTAACATAAAAAGATTTTTCAGAGTATTATATAACAACCATATCGTTGTACTTTTCCACGGAGACAAAATAGTAATAATAAAACTTAATTGTATATGAAAATTTCTTAAAAAAAAATCATTAATTCAAACATAATCTGTACTTCCCGTGAAATTACCAAACCATACTCACTAGAATCAAATCGGGGGCACCAACTAGTTGAATAATATATTTCACAGTTGCTACGAATTTAAACATACCAAAACAACCCATTCATTCGGCGAAACAATGCCGTACAAAGGTAGAGAAGCGGACAGTCGTCCGCTCTGTTGCACCGTTTTTCCGCCACTCAACCTTTAAATTGAAACAAAATCGTACACCCGTCCAAATTGCCATTATTCACGTGCCTCAGGTGAAAACATATCGCTTTGATAAATATGGTTGTAACGTAAGCAAAGATAAATTGTCAGTCTATACTATAATACAACTGTAGAACTGTCTTGTCTGTACATTGAAAATATTTGACAAAAACTGATTACCGATGATGTAAGTAATAGAATACAATACCGATGTTTAAAAAAACCTTATCCATCAATTTGTTGGTGTGAAAACGCTAATCTCTAAAACTATTAGACGAATTATCATGCGTTTTGTAAGTTACTTCAGCGTAACTTGAGGAAACCAATAAAACTTTATTCTATCAAAATCGCCTCACGAAAATGAGACAAGTGGTACGGTATTTACATTTTTTCTTTATTCCATAAAATATATTGTTAGAATAATAAACAATGCAGACAAAGTCGCCAGATTCAGCTAGTCTATATAATAACATTAATACATGAGTTTCTTTTTTATTTAAAGATTATATAAAATGTAATGTATTGCTAAATTTATAT
Source organism: Antheraea yamamai (assembly GCA_036509395.1). NCBI lineage: Eukaryota > Metazoa > Arthropoda > Insecta > Lepidoptera > Saturniidae > Antheraea > Antheraea yamamai. Next base: position 11,877,401 of record AP028428.1, on the reverse strand, counting down.
TTGTACTAAGAAACTTAACATACAATTCCGAAACATAATAGTTATTATTCAGAGGTGCTAAGCAGTTGGATATGTAGTCAGTATTCGCCGAAGCGGTAGTCCCCAGAGGAAAGGTCGCAGTCGGGAGTCTTTTGATAAATATTTTATGCTACTTGCGACTCTAGCTACAAAGCTACAAAACATTGCGAGATATTTTTTCTTGTTTAGATTAAAATAGTTTGTGCGCTTTTTCTTACGTGCCCCTTATTTATATTCATATGGCTTTTTTGTGTGTCATATCAATAAATCTTTTTAGAATATGATGCTTGGAAAACGTAGCGTGGTCCCTACTGCCATCAGCGAGAGACGTGGACATATGAATTTAGTATGTAAGAATATGGAACACAGTGAGCTCGTTTATTTCGTAACGTGTTGGTTGTTAAATCCATGTTAATCCGGGGTTAGAGCGTCTAGTAATTTTTCGGAACTTGTTTTGAAAGGAAAGAAGGGACGCGAATACGAAAGGGTCTTGTTGAAAGCAAACTGGATAAAGGTAATCTGCTGTTAAAATTTAGCAGCATAGAGGTTGGCTAATGTTGTTATTCTAGCACGATATTGAACGCTAATCTATATCGATAAATAAGATTGAAGTGTATGTTGATTACCCAAGAAAATGTTCGAATAGCTGAACTGGTTTTGAAGAGACGTATCACAGATAGATGACTTTACAATAAGTAACATAAATAATATAAGGGAACGTACCCAAACCACGTAACCCATTTTTGACGACTTTTTGACCCCCTTCCTGCCGTCAGTGACCATCCGTGGTATATGAGGAGACCCCCCCCCCCTTCCCCACCGGTTTCCACGTGGTAATCTATAAATTTAAATTTTGCAAAAATTATAAAAATATATATTTGTATGGAGCCCCCGAGATATTACTTTCGGGATACAGTGACTCACTTACATCACTTGTACTCACACATGAGATCACCTCTCATACACGTGCACATACATACATGGTGGAAGGGTTTTGTTTTTTTCCCTTATCGAACTGAATCGAATAGTGTAGTTCGTTTCATTCCGATATACACGTATGCATTTGTGAATCATGCAATTTCGATTGTATGATTCACAAATGAATATATGTATGAATAGCTTAGAATAGTTTAGCTAGGTCAGACGGGATTTATCAGGTAACAGCCCAAGCCGAGGTGTGCCGTGCACCCTTGAGCGTGTTACCTAAAAATAAAATCGGCTGAGTGCCTTAAGCGCTCGCCTTAGTAGTCCGGTGAAGCTGTGAGTTAAGGAATCCCATGAATTTTCATTTTTTATCCCCGTACACCTTCCTAAGGATGGGGCCAAAAAATATTGACCACACGTTCTCAAAACGTATAGCTTTCTCCTGGTCACTGCACGCCCAGCTTTTGTCTGTTTTCCTTAGTGGAGCGGAAATTGATATGGGACGTTTAATGTTCTTTTTTGCTTTTCAAAAGGAATAACATATAGCTGTGGTTGCATCGAAGTTTTCAAAATATGCCTGTATTCCTGAATTTCGATATTTGTTCAAGAATGTGCTCTCTTATCGTATTATTTAAGCGGTTTTTTTTTTACTTTGAGGTTTCTATTTTAATGCCATAATTGGTGGACAACTTTGTTCTTATTGATTGTATCTAGAACGTTGGATGATATCAGTTGATCAACAGAAATGCATTCATTTATCGGAATCGAAGCGAGGCATGAAGAGGCACATGTGCAGGTCGGCATGATAGCGATGGCTGCTTTTGTTATTTAACACCGACAGTCGCCGTTATTTATGGACTGTATTGTAATTTCTATTAGGTACGGTGCATTCATTTTGCCAAACCAGTTTTAAAAAATCGAATTCCATACAGCATTTTGAATGTTTTTGTTAAAAATCTCAACGGCAATGACAATATCATTCTATTTCAACATAGTGGAAAGAGACGAGTTAGTAATTTTGTTATGTAGTGTGCTTCGGTGGGCAATAAAGTGCCGATATGTACAGTGCGTTCATAAATTCCTTGTCAATCAAGGCAATACAGAAAAAAAGAAAAAAGATTTGTTTTGCAAATTATGTTTTCGTGATGATATGTTTTATATAACTTTTTTCTTCTTTATAATATTGTTTCTGTCCTCCAGTCGGAAAATAGCAACTTTTTGGCTGCAGCGCTAAACGAAGTTGCCACTTTCCAGTTCCGTCGAGCTGAAAAATACATAGTACTCATAACTTGACCAGTAAAAAAGAAAGTCACAGATCACATATCTCAGTCAGTCATGTTAGCCTCGGGTTCGTCTCAACCAACAATTACATGTGATTTGGGACTATTTTACTGGCAAGCATGTAATATATTATTTTCACTGGTAACAACTATAAGTAAGCATGTACTTTTGGCGTCACGCTTTTTTTTTCTCGAACTGACTACGCTTTTGACCTGGCAGGTCCTTGACCTTGACCTTGACCTTGCCAGGTCAAAAGCGTAGTCAGTTCGAGAAAAAAAAAGCGTGACGCCAAAAGTACATGCTTACTTATAGTTGTTACCAGTGAAAATAATATATTCAGCTCGACGGAACTGGAAAGTGGCAACTTCGTTTAGCGCTGCAGCCAAAAAGTTGCTATTTTCCGACTGGAGGACAGAAACAATATTATAAAGAAGAAAAAAGTTATATAAAACATATCATCACGAAAACATAATTTGCAAAACAAATCTTTTTTCTTTTTTTCTGTATTGCCTTGATTGACAAGGAATTTATGAACGCACTGTACATATCGGCACTTTATTGCCCACCGAAGCACACTACATAACAAAATTACTAACTCGTCTCTTTCCACTATGTTGAAATAGAATGATATCGTCATTGCCGTTGAGATTTTTAACAAAAACATTCAAAATGCTGCATGGAATTCGATTTTTTAAAACTGGTTTGGCAAAATGAATGCACCGTACCTAATAGAAATTACAATACAGTCCATAAATAACGGCGACTGTCGGTGTTAAATAACAAAAGCAGCCATCGCTATCATGCCGACCTGCACATGTGCCTCTTCATGCCTCGCTTCGATTCCGATAAATGAATGCATTTCTGTTGATCAACTGATATCATCCAACGTTCTAGATACAATCAATAAGAACAAAGTTGTCCACCAATTATGGCATTAAAATAGAAACCTCAAAGTAAAAAAAAAACCGCTTAAATAATACGATAAGAGAGCACATTCTTGAACAAATATCGAAATTCAGGAATACAGGCATATTTTGAAAACTTCGATGCAACCACAGCTATATGTTATTCCTTTTGAAAAGCAAAAAAGAACATTAAACGTCCCATATCAATTTCCGCTCCACTAAGGAAAACAGACAAAAGCTGGGCGTGCAGTGACCAGGAGAAAGCTATACGTTTTGAGAACGTGTGGTCAATATTTTTTGGCCCCATCCTTAGGAAGGTGTACGGGGATAAAAAATGAAAATTCATGGGATTCCTTAACTCCTCGCATCTGGTTCAAAATATACCGTAATTTATTTATAAAAAAAGAGCTTGAAAAAGTAATGCTAAATGCCAAGAAATCGCCAAGTTACGATCTCATTACCAATAAAGTGCTGCAAGAATTACCTTACTGTGGGTTAACCCAATCACAGCAATTTTTAATGCAATAACGGGAGTTCAACTAATTCCACCCTCAGTGCAAAGTTGCACAAATAACTATGCTACTAAAACCAGATAAAAAACCACAAGATCCGAGATCATATAGGTCGATTAGTTTACTGCATATACCAGCAAAACTATATGAAGCCTTTATATCATTATAGATGTTACCAGTCATAGAATGGCAAAAGATAATACTTGAACATCAATCGGTATTTCGTTGCTAGCATACTACCACCGATCATGAGATAGTCAAGTCTTTCGAAAGCAAGAAGTACTGCACTAGAGCATTTCTGGACATATCACAGGTATTTGATATAGTGTGGCATGAGGGTATACTATTTAAGGTTAAATTTTTGTATTTTTTAGTCTTGCATGGGGAGGCTCTCACTGGCCTGTGTTATAATATATCAATGCAGGAGTGCCACAAGCTGGCGTTTTGGCTCCAATACGTGTAATCTATACATGTGACCTACCTACTTCGGATTGTATTACTACTGAAACATTCGCTGAAAATGCCACAATCTTTATATCTTACCAGGTCCCAACAGTGGAAGCGGAAATCCTGCAAAAAGGATTAAATGACATCACTACTGAGTTAAAAAGTGGAGAATGAATCCAAATTAGTTAGTGTGATCTTTACCTTAAGAAAAGTTATCTGTCCGTTAGTGAAGCTTAACAACCTAAAAGTTCTACGAGCAGACCACATAAGATACCTAGGTTTACATCTGGACAAGCAACTTACCTGGCAAAAGCATATAATGACCAAACGCAAACAACTTGGTTTACAAATATGGAAACTCTATTGGTTATTTGGTTGTCGGTTACACTTGTTACTATGCAGCGAATTCCTTATATACAAGGCAATTTTACAAACCATACATTCTATAAACCATAGTACTACAAACCATCCAAACAGCTTGGTAAGGGAATAGGTGGATGAAAATCAAACAATTCGCAGATTACAATGGAAAATACTCCAAGATATACTTAAATCCCAAAATTAAAGTAGGATATGACCATAAGTTACATACCTAGCATGGCAATTAAAACTTTGACAAATATAATATTTATTGTCACAGAAAGGAGACAGGTTGTAAAGCAAAGTACACAACAAAAAAAACATAGGCCAGTAAAATATGAAGTCTCAGATCACCAGTAATTGTTCACCGAGGCAAAGCCCGGGGCCGACAAACATGTGATCTGTGGCTTTCTTTTTCACTGGCCAAGGTGTGTATACTACTTTTCAACTTGACGGAGCCGGAAAGTAGCAACTTCCTTTAGCGCAGCAGCCAGAAAGTTGCCACTTTCCGGCCGGAGGACAGAATTTTTTTTAACAAGTAGAAAAAACTTCCGTAATACATATTGTACACATACAGGGATAGAATTTATAAAAACAAGTCTTTTTTCTATCTGTGTTGCCAGCATTGACAAAGAATCCTTGTAACATTTAATGAACACAATGTACAGTTTATCGTACGCCATTGTTGTATAGACACAAGCTCTCGTCGATTTGCTTGGCAACTCACTGCTCTAGAAACTGTTAGATTTCAATTAGCAGACGTGTGGGTATATGCCGTCAATGTTATGAGTTTTAAAAGCGCGAGATTTCCTTTACAGGATATTAACTACGTGACAAAAACCTAACCGCCTCCCTCCTCCCTATTACCAAGCGTGGTACTTAGAAGACCCCCCTCTCACCCCCTGAACGCATTACGTGGTTTGGGTACGTTCCTTAAAATCTAATATGAAAAAATATCTAACTGATGTTGTTTGTGATTACTTACCATGCGTATTTTAATTACTAAAACTCATTGAATTAACAGATATAAAAACGTTACATTGAGTCCATTACAAATTTTCCGAATATAGGTGGTTACATTTTATGGTACAAATTTTTATACAGATATGCTTGTCCACATAATGTTTAGCGGCCACAACTTATAATGACTTATAACTAACTCTAAAGCTCTTTTATCGTAACATGACAAAATGACGTCACTGTACCTGATAATAAGCTCAGTTCAATACAAAAACATCGTTGACCGTTCAGCGATATGCAAATAATCTCGATAATGTCGAAACGCGTGAAACTTAAATAAAAGTCTAACCGCCCCACTGAATTTTGGATATGCATCGGTTGGTCCAGGTAAGCGACATATCTAAGCACGCCACTATTGCGTGTGTAATCCTTGGTCTATGGTGGCCGTGATGTAATTGAACATTATTGCCATGTAATAAGCTAACTAGTCAAGTTCCACACGGGAACTCGGTGGCAATTCTTTGGAACACACTTGGGATACTCATCATGCTCAGTCATGTAGGTACACATTCTAACATACTGATTGATGATCGTCAGTCAGCTATGATAAAATTAATTTTTATAGTAAACTATCGGGTTATTGTTACCTTATTGTTTTTTTTTTAGTTTTCGATGGTTAGGTTTAGCTATAAAATTAAAGATACATTTTAACATAAATTTATTTCGAGATCAAACCTTGACGCGATGAAGAAAAAAATCTTATAGCTTAAAAATGTCATGGTTACAATTCCTTGTTATAAAATGTTTAATTCTTGAGTTAATTTAATATTATTTTTCCAACATCTAGAATCTTTTTCTTAATTTTGTTTATCTGTTCATAAAATTGTTATGTGTTTTGGGGTCCTGAGATTTCAAATAACCTTCAGTAAATACTTTGTTTCATACAAATTTGTTACTAGATAATACCAATAGATCTTTTATTTTATTAGCTATTAGTACATTATTTACATTAACGAAATAAGATGTCTGCTTCACCTAAATCTTTAACTTAACATTATGGACCATATCATAAAATAAGTAAGTATACTTTTGTTTACTTTGCAACTAAAAGTAATACCCAACATTGGATATCTAAGCCTTAGAAATTTATCCTTACGTAAAAGCATCTTGTTTTCGATGCGTTTCACTAACAGTTAAATAAATTAGATAATCCGAAATTTACGCTAACACAGACATTTGCCGACTTTCTGATGTTGTCAACACTTTTATGTGTGTGTTCAGTAACCAATTATGTTGATTCAGTATGTACATATACTATTAAGACCTATTCTATTTTGAAAGATATGTAAGAATGAAATTGGTTGTTAGTTAATTAATGCTTATAGAAATATTTCTATGAATGCAATAGTTTCATAATTTTAATAATATTTTGCAAAGTTATGTTACTAATACATAATTTGATTTTATTTTAATGATTTATAAAAGGATCACAGTAAAAAGGTAGACATAGATATACATTAAAGTAATTGAAATAAAGTTTCTAGCATACCTTGGAAAAAAAAGAATTAAAAGATACGACGGAGATTTTTTAAATAAATCAGGAAATCAAAGTAACATTTTCTTCTATTTATAGTTTCCTCTCAGAAACTTCGTGGAGCTAAGTAACCACTGTAGATACCGAACGCAAGTACCGACTGCGACATTTTTGCTTCTTCGACATTCTAAGCTTCTTGCTTTATTTAATAAAAATGTGACTTTTTAAAGCTTTATTAGAACAAATACAAAACGTTATGACTCCTAAATATACAATCTAGTAATACCTTCCCGATTATTTAATGTCTGAAGTTGATTGCGAAATCATATCTATACATATAATAAGAATGTAAATGTAACGTGTCTGTTCATTTTAGATTTATGTAAAAAAAAAATTGCAGGTGTCTTGGAATAAAATAATAATAAAATACACTTCAATAATTTTTAGAAATGTCTGTTTGTCTATCTGTCTGTTTGTTTGGACCCGCATCACTGCTAAAGTACTGCATTCACGATAAAAAATAAAGAATATCGTGGAGTATTATTTAGTCTTGGTTTCATTAAAATTGGTTCACTCTACCAACAGTTATTGTAATATTATTAATGACAACGCGACTTACTACGAGACTCAAGTAAATGGACTTACATTCAAATAATTTTATTAGTCACTGTTTTTTTTACATTAGGTTTATATACAGCTAATGGTAAAAAAATATAATTGGTGTTAATTACGTTTCTTCAATCCTGTTCTGCTATTATAAATTAGTCGTATATGAGTAGAACAAGTGGTTTATAAGGAAAGTTTTAATATCAGTTCCGATTAGATTCAGTGTCAGGAAGGAAGGCGGATAGCATTGGTAGAGTTGGAGGGAAATATTAGATGAATCGAGCTTCGAATACAAATACGGGGAGATAGGGAAATCGGATTTGCCAGCAGTCCCAGACGTGTCGTGTTATCGGAATCTTTTTCTGAGGTATATCACATTTTAATAACATAAGACTGCAATAACATAACATTTCAGATGTCTCTGAAATCGTATACAATAGTTGTAGGGGAGTTAAAAGGGATGAAGCTTAATTCCAAACTTTATTATAAAAATCATCATTCGTAGTACATATTCCTATAAAATATACCTTTAAGATGTTGAGATTTGATTTTATAGCTTTTATTTTGAAACTATGCGGGTAATAAGCCGAAAGGTAGACAGTGGTGCTGCAGTTTAAGGTCAATAAAATGTCAGTATTGTCTATAACTGGTTAACTACAATGGATTTGTGGGTACTATTGAATATGCCTTAATTAATTATCTAGCAAGTTAATTTCTTATATGGCTAGATAATTTCTAATGTTATGAATCTAGATCATTTCGCATCTTACTACTTCCATTATAAAATAACAAAAGCTCTAAAATGTATTATTTCATATTATTCATATTATTTCAAAATAAAATATTTAGTAAAAAATTAAGTGTTTGAAAAAAATTTCATTTACAACTATTCAACATTTCTTATTCAAAGTAATTAGATATTACTGTAGTCGCGGGCAGGGGCTATAATCTATATACTAATATTATAAAAAGGTAAAGTTTGTGAGTTTGTGACGTTGTAGGGGGTAATCTCAGGAATTACTAAACCGATTTTGAAAATTCTTTTACCAGTATAAAGCCACGTTATTTATGAGTGTCATAGGTTACATATCATCACGCTAAGACTAATAGGAACGGAGCAACAATGAAAAATGTTTTAAAATCGGGGTATTTTTTCCTTTTGAGAGCTTCCTCTGCGTCTTAGCCCAAAATAACTATTCCACGCGTGCAAAGTCGCGGGCAGAAGCTATTAACTAATTACATTATCTATAATCTATACTAATATTATAAAGAGGTAAAGTTTGTGAGGTTGTAGGGGGTAATATCTGGGGAGTCGGAGAAAAATGGTCGAACGAAAACGTTTCTTACGAACGCTGCCTTAATTATGAGATATATATGATTGAGTTCTAGAGAAAAGTTGTAGCTTGATAATGCCTATTACTGCCCAACGAAGAGGGCACGGGTCGGCTAGTTAGATAGAAATAGAGTATGGCTATGAGTTATGCTTCGTACTACAGCTAAACCAGTTACCATATCAACTACTGAAACTATATTCTACATTTTTGTGATTAGGTAATCTCTTTTTCCACGAGTGATATTTGGATGTACGCTGTTATTTTTTTTTATTTGAAGCTTTATATTATAGTAGATTTAGTTAAACATATGTTTGTCAATTAATGTTACCTATGATTATATGATATTAATTGTGATTTTAATAAATAAATTGTGCCCAACAAACATGAGAGTAGAGCTGACCACGACAGGCTTGCCGTACTAGATTGTTCTCTCACTAATTAAATCTCGCCGGCGACGCGACGCGGTTTCAAACCGACAGCCTCTTAATTATTGTTCCGGCTGTTAACATCTGTCTTAATGTCACTTACCATTTAATTCAGAAATTCTTTAACTTTTGGGTTTGATATTAAAGTAAATTTCTCTAGATACAATTTCAATTAACTGCACGGTTGTGACGATAGCTTCAATTGTTGTAAATGTCGCCTGAACAAAATAACTGTGGAGGTTCACTAAAAGTTAATATTACACAGGTTTTATTACATTGTGTTATGGTCTAATTTTTAATGTACAACTGAAAATCTTACAATATGGTCTTCTTTGTCAATATAATAATCTGTTATCGTCAATTTTACGCTGTACGGGTTATAAGAACTACTTTTTAATATTTCTTTATCTTGCTATTCGATGCCTCAGTTATAGTAAGTGCACTTCGGATTTCAATCTTTTCAATAAAGCAATGAGATACAATTATTATTTTTCATCCAATGGATTGTAAGTAGATATCTTTATTATTTTCGCTTCATAAAAAGGAGTATTCTATATTTATATACGTAGAAAGTCTAATCGAATTTGGAAAACCTCTCAAAAGAAAAATAAATTAGATGTAATTAAATAACATACGGACAGAATTTATCTTGGAATATCGAATGTATTTTCTATCTACATAAAGGTTTTTACTGAACCAGGAGAGTAACTGCAAAAAACATCCCAAAGTTTTTAATTTTCTTACTGGTATACAAATTGGTTCCTGAAGCTACAAAAGAAGAACACGCCCGCTCCTCCCGGCCGGGCCGAGGACCGAATACAAATTAAGAGGCAGTCTTCCTTCTCGGAAAACTAGTTAATGTGTGCAACGTCTGGATTTGAAATAGTTCAGAAGACCGACTTCCCTGTTTCACGAAACTACTAATTAGATAATTCGTCAACTGGTTGTTTGTAACCGAATCAACACTTCAGGAAACTTCTAAGATACGTTGACAATTTGTATCATACCGCCTTTACAAGTAGAAGTTTTGAAATTTTGTGTCACTCTGTTAATACCGAGTGAACAATACTAACGGAAGTGTGCATAGAAATTAATATGTTCATTTATTATAGCAATTCTGGGAAAATTAATCTTTACTAAAACAATTTTAAAGGTGACAATTTGTATACGTAGAATGAATTCTATTTAAAAGGTATATAAAATGTATTTTAAGAAATGTAATTAGCCAGTCGCTTCGAGCAGTCTAAGGCAGGCTGTACCGAATGCTTCTTTAATTATTTTTTCGCTGCTGGCTCTGAATTAGGATCAGTCTACTGCGCTAAATTAAGTATAAAAGAATTCTCATTATTTCACTTGTGGTACTTCACTTTTATTTATGTTTATATATGTATATATAAACGTGAGAATTAATTTTAACAGAGATTTTCAATCATTATCCAACTCTTCGTTTATTATTTCTTAGATAATTAAAATATATCTCATAGTTTATTATCAGCATAATAGGAATATGTCTGTGCTATTATACTGAGATCTATGAAAAAAAAACCCATTCGTCAAAGCACCTAAGTTCCAGGGCACCTTTCTAAAAATTAGTAGTATTATCGGGATCCTCGGCGTCAATATGTCTAGCAATGTATAATTCTGGAGTCATTTGGAAATCAAGGCCAAGTTAGCATCTAAAAAACTTCGTATTTTCAACCGGTCCAAGCAGTACTTCACACCAAGACAACGACTTGTGCTCTACAATGCGCAATTAGGTCCTTATATGCAGTACTGCTCACACATCTGGGCTGGTGCTCCTGCCTACCAGCTTTCTCCTTTTCATTCCGTGCAAATGTGAGCTATTTGCATTGTTGTTGCAATTGGCATGCGGACTAGAGTCTTTAGAACTTCGTAGAGACATTGGCAGTCTATGTGTGCTCTACCGCATTCACGTTGGAGAGTGTTCTGAGGAACTTTTTAATATGGTGCCCTCTTCACCATTTCAAACTCGCACCTCCCGCCGCTGGCTAGCTGCTCACCCACACGCCTTAAAAGCTAGCAAAATGGCGACCACCGTGAGGCCCCTCGAACCTTCCTTATGCGTACGCTAGCGTCGTGGAATGGTTTGCCTAGCACGGTTGTTCCTCAGGGCTATGATATGGGGCTCTTCAAGAAGGGACTGAAACGCACTCTTCAATGTCGGTAACACAACAGTGATGCCCTTGGTGTTGCGGTTGTCCATAGGCGACAGTAATCATTTACCATCAGGTGGGCCGTCTGTCTGTTTGCTGCCTTTTGGCATAAAATAAAATAATAATAATTTTCAAAAACACAACAAGTAACGTGTCTTCACTAAAACATTTATCCCCCTTTGATGTTTTATCTATATTGACATGTAGATAGATATCTTAGATTATTCTACGTTGTTACACTGAATATTCAGCATTAAGTTTAAAACGTGTTTTTGTCGCGCTTGACATTGGCGAAATTGTCTACATAGGCAGAGGCCATACCGAAAATAAAAATATTTATCTCTGTTAAATTATTTGTTACTTTTGCAAACGATACAGCGATTTCTATCTCACATTTAATAAAAAAGAATGTGAAGTAAAATTCATTTCGTTCTCCCTGAAAAAGCAAATCAAGTTTGGTTTTGAAGGTAAATTCATATATGAAAGGGCATTGCACAGCGGGTGGAAAGTTTTAATATCGCTACGATTGGATTCGGTCACAAGCAAGATTCCATCTACGGCTTACTACTGCTTACGAGGTTTAAGTTATAGGTACATACATAAATGAGAAATGTCGAAATATAGAAAAGGAAAATTATTACTAGTAATATCGCGATGTTTTGCTATAAATTTATGTAATATTAGCTGTTTGTAACCACGTTTCCGTATATGTTTGTTATTACTTGATGTAATAAATAAAATAGAAACAGAAAGTGTAACTATTCTCCTTGCTCAAATAACCATACGCCTGTACCAATTTTAAAGATTATTGTTTGAACGCAGTATCGTTCAATTGACGTGCTATAGGAATACCTGGTGTTGATTATTTTAAAATGAAATAATATATATAAATAAAAATCTATAATGATACCAGCGGGTCGGGCGAACGTTGTCCTGCCTTGATAATAAAAGAAAAATCTAAAATTTTACCGTAGCGCCACCTACCGGGTGCAATTGTGAATCTAAACCATTCTCGGATCCACTGGAACACGCACATAAAATATCATCAAAATCGGTCCAGCCGTTTAGGAGGAGTTCAGTGACATACACACGTACAGAAGAAATTTATATATAAAACTAGCTGTACCCGCTGCTCCGCACGCGTTTTTTTAAATCGTATTAAAGAATTATAGAATTGTGAGACTATGTACAATTACAGAAATGCTCTTTAATGACAATTGTAAGTACGACGACATTAGATATATAAATACAAAGAACGTACCAAATGAGGTTTGCCATCAGCAACACATTTGGAACCTTAACCCACCATATAACTACCTCAGTGCTCACTTACACTGTATAAGGAACTAACGAAACAATAACTTAAAATATTATTATAAAGATTTATATGTACATTACATTACACAATATACATTGCCATTATTATAGTTAAGATTTTGTGACTATACAAAAAATAAACGCTTGTCTGTTCCACAAGAAATTGTATTATGGAACACTTTACGTAATACGTTTATAATCTAAGATCTTATTAGGAATACCTCTATATCATTAAAGTTATTAATAATTATAATGTCGAATTGTAAACAATAAGCTGATCATTATTTCTCTTACTAAAAATAAAGAATGAGTTGAAATCTTGCTAAATTTCATGCTGATAAAGTTGCGGGTAACAGCTAGTCTAAAATAGAATAACCTCAATTACTTTTTATTAGGTTCGCTATCTACCAGTGAAAATCCCGTGAAAATCGATGTAACCGTTTTGGTGACAGCACAGCGGGCGACGCCACGGTTAACATCTAGTCTAAATTAAAATAAATTAAATGACTTTTTATAAGGTCCGCTATCTGCCACTGAAAGTCCCATGAAAATCGGTCTAACTGGTTTGGAGAAATCACTGTGGGCGAAGCCACGGTTAACAGCTAGTATAAACTAAAATTGCCTAAATTACTTTTTGTAAAGTCAGCTATCTGCCAGTGAAAGTTTCGTGAAAACTGGTCTAACCGTTTTGGTGATAGCATTGCGAGCGAAACCACGGTTAACAGCTAGTATAAACTAAAATTGCTTGAATTACTTTTTATAAGATCAGCTATCTGCCAGTGAAAGATATGTGAAGATCGATCGAACCGTTTTGGAGATAGCATTGCGGGCGAAGTCACGGTTAACAGCTAGTATAAACTAAAATTGCTTCAATTACTTTTTATAAGATCAGCTATCTGCCAGTAAAAGTTTCGTGAAGATCGGTTGAACTGTTTTGAAGATAGTACTGCGGGCGAAGCCACGGTCAACAGCTAGTCTAAATTAATATAAACTAAATTACTTGAAATGATGTCCGCTATCTGCTGGTGAAAGTTTGGTGAAAATCAGTCCAATCGTTTTGAAGATAGCATTGCAGACGAAGCCGTGGTTAATACCTAGTCTAATTTAGAGTAGCCTAAGAAACCCGCTGTAATTTCAGCTATCTGTCAGTGAAATTCCTGTCAAAATCGGTTCAGCCGTTTCGGAGATTACCCGGAACAAACAGACAGACAGACAGACCGACAAAAATTTTAAAAATTCAATTTTTGTTATCAGTAGCTTGTATACTTTCGTACCCAAGTAGTAAAAAAATTTTATTTTGATATTACATACAGACACTTCATTTTTATTATATGTATAGATAAAAATCGTCTCCGTATAGGTACTCTAACTTTCACGTGGATTGATCGAATGGTAATCGAGTTTATGTTCCAGATATACCAGTATTCATTTTTAAGGGAAAACTTCTTTAGGTGCATTGAATAGTGAACGATAGTGAACCGTCACGCTCGGATCGGTGACACATTTAATCGTGTAAATTCGGCTCCATTCGTCATCGAACACGTTTACTGCCTGACAAGGAGTGCATCGTTCCAATAATTACATTTTGTTATTACCTATTATAATAATAAAATAGTACTACGTACGATTTGTATATAATCAATTTATTATTTTGAGTGTATATATTAGTCGTATTTAAATATCACTATTATTTATTTAGATATAATCATTAACAAATCTGTATAAGCTTTAATGTTTAATGTAATGTATTTATTTATACATTTTCATTTCTATCATGTGGCCATAAGGGAATACTCACTTTTATAAATATACAGGTTTAGCTAGTAAATTAATATATATTGTAGTGCTTACATTTTTAATTGATTTGTGTGAAAAACAGACAATAGAAAGTAATGTCTAAAGTCACAAGGTCGACAAGAAAGAAATACAAAAAATGTATTTTCTTTAGATTTAAATTCAGTTGAAATAGTGTATAAAATAAGTATTTTTAGATTGTATCGAAATATTCATTTGAATCGTGTTAGTACATTTTTTACTAGAGATTATTTTTTCGCTGTCCGATTGCGTCAATAGGGCAGGAGGGTGCGTCGCGAAGCGTACGAAATTGGGGCGACTCTAAATCCATATTCGATCAGAAGGATCTGCACTGAGCCGATCTGACAAGCTGCCGATCTGTTTTGCATTTATATAAACAGCTCTTTACCTCTTTATATTTGTACCTTCGTTTTCTCGCAAGATATATATTTTCCGACAGCCGTCAATAGTGACGTTTTCAGATTAGCTAACAGTGCTGTGATTTTGTTCATGTTATATTGATTCATGCATTTAGTTGATATTGAAGTTTAAATCTTAAGTATCGTGGAATATTTGCTATATATTTATATTAATGTTAAGTGGACTTTTGTTCAGACTATTTAGAAACTAATTTAAAATAATGCATAACTTATTTAAGTAATACTGTTATTTCTGTTAGTAATCTTAGTCAATGATATTATAACTAAACAGCTATAGATACGTTACCTAAATGATATTTTGACAAAACAAATGGCACGATAACGCACACATACGTAAAGTAAAAGTAAGATGGCATATTCTCAATATGGGTGGTGATAAAGAAATAGTTATATGTTGCTTAGTTACGTACCTATATAAAAATAAGTTTTAACCAAGTTTTAACAAGGAGCTGTCGAAGCGCTTATGACGTATCTACAGCTTTTTAGTTATAATATAATTGATCATAGTAACATAATGCAAACAAATCCCGTGCACCAAAATAAACAAACGAATAAACAACACAACACATGGATGCACACACCGCGTTTCACAAACATACAATTAACTAAACGCTTAAAACTAGTTTAACTGTAACTTAATTTTGAAAAGAAGCAACAGCAATAATATTGATTATCCTAGTTCGGTTATCGAGAACGCTATGATTTGCATCTCATCTCATTGTACTCAATTAACATTTCATTTTTCTTAAATGTATTCTATAATATAGTTTATTGTGGAGCCACATAAAAAAATGACAAGCGTCAGTTCTCAAACATTTATCTATACTCTACCAACATACAGTTTCTCAAATTCATAAAATGATCACAATAAAGTTTACATACCGAAGTGTCTCTCATAAGAAGGTTTTGAATACTACTTAATCTATACATATAATAAAAATGAAGTGTATGTATGTAATATCAAAATAAAAATTTTTCACTGATTGGATATGAAATGGATATATATACGACTGATAACAAAAATGTAATTTTTAAAATTTTTGTCGGTCTGTCTGTCTGTTTGTTCTGGGTAATCTCCGAAACGGCTAGACCGATTTTATCGAAAATTTCACTGGGAGGCAGCTAAAATTACAGCGGGTTACTTAGGCTACTCTAATTTAGACTAACTATTAACCGTGGCTTTGTCTGCAATGCTAACTCCAAAACAGTTGGGCCGATTTTCACGAAACTTTCATCAGCAGATAGCGGATAGTATAGCAAGTAATTTAGTCTATTTTAATTTAGACTAGCTGTTAACCGTGGTTTTGCCCGTAGTACTATCTCCAAAACGGACTTTCACTGGCAGATAGCTAACCTTATAAAAAGTAATTCAAGCAATTTTAGTTTATACTAGCTGTTAACCGTGACTTCGCCCGCAGTGCTATTTCCAAAACGTTTAGCCCGGTTTTCACGACACTTTCACTTGCAGATAGCTGACTTTACAAAAAGTAATTTAGGTAATTTTAGTTTATACTAGCTGTTAACAACTGCTATCACCAAAACGGTTAGACCGATTGTCACGGAATTTTCACTGATAGATAGCGAACCTTATTAAAAGTAATTGAGGTTATTCTATTTTAGATTAGCTGTTACACGCGACTTTGTCTGCATGAAATTTAGCAACATTTCAACTCATTCTTTATTTTTAATAAGAGATTTAACTGGCAGCTTATTGTTTACAATTCGACATTATAATTATTAATAACTTTAATGATATAGAGGTCTTCCTAATAAGATCTTAGATTATAAACGTATTACATAAAGAGTTCCATAATACAATTTCTTGCGGAACAGACAAGCGTTTATTTTTTGTATAGTCACAAAATCTTAACTATAATAATGGCAATGTATATTGTGTAATGTAATGTAAATATAAATCTTTATAATAATATTTTAAGTTATTGTTTCATTAGTTCCTTATACTGTGTAAGTGAGGACTGAGGTAGTTATATGGTGGTTTAAGGTTCCAAATATGTTGTTGATGACAAACATCATTTGGCACGCTGTTAGTATTTATATATCTAATGTACACGTTACATATTACTTTTAGTGGCGTGCGTTTCGTACTTATAATCGTCTTTAAGGAGCATTTCTATAATTGTATATAGTCTTACAATTTTATAATTCTTTAATACGATTAAAAAAAACGCGTGCGGATCTGCGGGTACAGCTAGTAGTACATAAAAGTGAAGAAATGTGTTAAAGGATATTTTATATCAAAAGTGAGTTATACAAAAGACAATAGTGAGTTCTTCAAAAATATTGTCAGAATTGACGCTCAGATGCCATTTATCTCAATACTAGGTCGTGCTGTAAAAGGAAAGATTTCATTTCATTTTCTTCGTTAGTACACATAGTACGAAGCCGAGGCGCGTAGCTAGTTTTGTATATCGTATAACGGTATATAAGCGATTGCCATGAGATATGAGTAAATTTGTGAACACCCAGAATTAAACACAATATACATTTTAATACAGCTTATTACAAGAAAGAATGATAGCAACAAGTAATAGAACTGAAAACTAAGATGAACTAAACAAAACGTACTTGTATGTTCTAAACATAAATCTGATAAATATATAAAGAAGACACAGCATAATTAACCTCGTGATAAGATAAATGAATACTATGATTTCAATAAATAGAAAATTGTTCACATGCTACGTAATTTATAACAAGCTAGAGGGCACGGCGGACATTATCCCGCCCTGATAATAAAAAAACCTTGACCATTTTTATACCAAACCTTCCTCGTGAATCACTTTATCTACTGGTGAAAACCGCATGAAAATCAGTTGAGTAGTGTTTGAGTTTATCGCGAACAGACAGACAGACGTGTCAGAGGACTTCATTTTATGATATGTAATGATGTTTTGTGAGTTTATTTTAAACTATGGGGGCTTTAGTTAAATGGTTTATTCATTTAAATGTAATAAAAGTAGTAGTTATATTGGCAGCGGTTTATGGTATTCGAGGGCGACAGAAAGAGAGACAAACGGAGCGGCCGGGTAGACCTTCATCAACCGTTTGACTGGTATTAAACGCCGCAATTGTTCTACCGCCTCGCGTTCCACATTTACAACACACATTTCACACTGATTTTATAAATCACGGGCCTCGAAGGGTCTGCATTCATTAAAAACTAACCATTAATGAAACCTGATATTTCATCGCAGCTTCGACCGTTTTCAGCAAACAATTAAAATGTCGAGATCC
This sequence comes from Antheraea yamamai, assembly GCA_036509395.1. Lineage (NCBI taxonomy): Eukaryota > Metazoa > Arthropoda > Insecta > Lepidoptera > Saturniidae > Antheraea > Antheraea yamamai. The sequence goes on along the minus strand of AP028428.1, from coordinate 11,859,115 downwards.
TTTCATTTCGAACGCATATCTGAAAACAAAAACTGTTTGTTTAAGAGGTGTAATTACAAAATCCCTCGTGTACAGAATTTTCCGATGTTGCCGCGCAACCGGCGAGTACGTGCTGTAAAAATAATTCGAAGCTCTCTGGGGATCGTTTGTAAAACGTCACGCGTAAAACATATTATAAAGCCAATAAAACGTGTTTACAAGGGTGAATAGAGCCCACAGTCCTCGGGACGCGTTCCGTTTCCGCGCGATATCCGTAAACATTTTAGCGCTGCGATAAATTTAACATTATCCAAGTCGCGAGACATTCTGTTTTCTTCTTTCAAGAGATCAGTTGGTTAACGGTTGTAATCTCGGTTTTCACGGATTTTTTACTTTCTTTTAAACCGATTTTTTTAGGCTGTTTGGGCTGTTTTATACATGTTTGCTTTATTACGTCATAAGATTATATTGTTATGTAATATAATTAACGTCATCTAATTAGACTAATTTCTTTTTTTTTATTAACTGTCAATGAAATTAACGGTCAATCGCTCGCAGCTTCGTCGGCTTAAAGTTACAATAAAGAATCAAAAACAATAAAATATAGCGTAGCGCCATCTTGTGGTAAGTTATAGTAAAATGAAGCTCATTTTCATGATTACATGTGTCGATTTTCATGATGATTGCAATGTTGGAATTTCTAGATCTCTGATATACCCGCATCAATGTTTACATGTATAGATTATTGTAAGACGGGAGGAATTTACCTAAAGAAATAATATTTACATACCAAATTTTGCGGGTTCATTTCTGGTATATTTATACAAAATCTACATCACATTCTAACGAATGTTGACCAATCATTCTGACTAATTTCGCCGCATCCTTATTCTTAAGTTTTATTTATACAAAGGCAACTTATATAAAATTAACCTCCGGCGAAGGCATTCCGGAAAGGTTTAGGAAGTCGGAAAGTGCCTTACCTCAAATTGGTTAGAGAAAATAAAAACCCCTGCTTCGCTCGAAGTTGACAGGGGTGCGAATGGAGTTACCGCAATAGGAATACTGTTTTGGTGATTGTCCGCCCGCACCCGTCTGCTATCATTATGTCCCTAAAACACTTATTCGAATTTTATGAGACTTGTAAGTGCTTAACTACGTATTTCAGTGTCGTACAGACCGAGCTATAACGTACATAGACTTTATTAATTTGTTGTCAATGTTTATTTAAGCATCTCTGCGTTATTAACATCTAGTATTGTATGTTATTAAAACTGTATGTTAACGTTATAATTTCAAACAAATGTTTATAATTTTTTGTTACTATTTTCTTCTTATGCATAGGCATCCTATGGCGGAAATCATTAGGTACATGCGCCATTATGTCTGTTTTGTTAAAATTAAATTAAATTATCCGATTACTGTACGGATCCTTAGGAATATGTATAATAATTTAGATTAAAGAGAAATACAGTCCGATTAAATGATTTATGTAAGCAATATTCATTAGTGTTTGGTTCAATAATTAATGAAGTTGGTAATACGGTAAGATTTAGTATACAGTCGTCAAAATATAGGATAGAAGTACTATTCTCGATCGATGCTAAAATCTACGTGTGTTAATACCTATTATATGAATACATATTCAAGCTTTTCTTCCAATTCAAATACAATCTAAATTACTTAAATTCAACATATGAGAATTAGATAGTAGCGTCATATTGTGCCGAAGAGGTACATTAAAATAGAATTTCTGGCGATTCAACCTGTAATAGAGTGAAAGTATATAAAACATTTGCACTAAATGCATAAACTAGAAAATTATATCTATACAAAACGACTTTGGGTTTTGTTTTTTATTCACAATTTAGTGAAAATGTAATATACAATTTAATGAAAATGTAGTATACAATTTAATGAAAATCATTACATAGTATAAAACAAAGTCCCCTACCGCGTCTGTCTGTCTGTCTGTTCGCGATAAACTCAAAAACTACTGAACGGATTTTCATGCGGTTTTCACCAGTAGGTACAGTGATTCATGAGGATCGTTTTGGTTTTTTTAATTCTATATATATTTTTTTTATAATCAGGGCGAGACAACGTCTGCCGGGCCCGCTAGTGTAATATACAATTTAATGAAAATATAATATACAATTTATTGAATATGAAATGACTCAATGTGTAATGTGAATCAAAAACTTGTAAGGATAAACCGATCAAATTACAAATACGAAAATCGTTGTTATTTATAGATGTTGATTATGACTAATGAAAAATATTTTATAGTATTTCTAGAAAATCACCTCTAGATAATCCTAAGTAATATTATAAATGCGAATCTTGGTTTGTTGTTCCGCTTTCACGTCTTAACAATTTAACCGACAGTCTTGAAATTTTGCATATACGTTGCCAAGAGGTAGGTAGATACAGAAAACGATATCTTTCATTCCGGAAATATCGTAAAGAAACTTGAACCTGAGAAATGTTCTTGTAATAGTACTCTACGTGGAAAAACAAATAACTATGGATTTCTCAGTATTTGAAATCGCCCATACGTCGTGGGTTAGTGTGATAATTATGGTCATACCTTCCTTCGGGAAGAGGCCAATGACCCTGTAGTGAGTCCTCCAGAGACTGATGATGATGAATGTGAAATTTTACATACACGTTTGTTGGAGTACAACAAAGGACGTACGGTACTATATATCCCGAAAAAATCAACTGTACCCGAAAAATGAATCAAATCTACATTATCACGAATAAAGCTGCATATGAATTACGTGTAATTTTGGAATTTGAAAGCTTGCAACAATTGATTAGAAGTCCAGAGTAAGATTATAATTAATGTTATTTATTAGCAAAAGATTGACAATTTTTCATCAAGTTTAAGATGAATAATGTAAGGTCTAACATTACGATCACAATAGATTAATCAAAACCACGTCTAGTATCTGCATTGCAATGCCCCTTTGCAACGTTGATCCACTTTTCTACGGATGCGAGATTAAAGGGGAGAGTAACAAAATGAGAAATGAAACGATTTCAGGACGCATTGTTAGACGGCTGCCCGCTGTCGGATTTATGACAAAGAACAGCGGATGATTCAATCAGGCCGGTTCTTTAGTTTGTTATATTCATGTTACGGTCATCTATAAGACTTATTGTTACAAGCACGTTATCTTTTTACTACGTTTGTCCACTTTTCTCCTCACTTAAATCCATTTTATACCTTCTATGGAGAGACTATTATTATTCTTTATCGTTCAACTCGTTATCTTATTAAACTATACGGTCTATTACTAATCGGAATCAAGTTCTGTTTATTTATTTCTACATATTGTATTGGTTAAAATATTTGTCTATGAGGGCTTATTCCGATCTAAGCCAAGCTCTTCTTTCATATCTTATTGATTATCGTTCTCAGTTTGTGATTTTGAAATATTTGATTTAAATTTTTTTTTAGTTTATATTAAATAGATAATATATTGTGCGGTATTACAAGAAAGATAATAAGTACGTATATAAGAAGATATCCAAAGATAATGTTGCATTCGTTTACACGCATGTAAATAATTGACATTGGTATTGCATGAAGATGTGTATCATAAATAGCTTATTCTATTTCCATTTCCTTATAATAGCTTATTTATTGCTAGTGTTCTTAATATAAATATCAAAAACGATTTTGTTTTAGTAGGCATTAACTCAGTTTTTACGAAATTATTTGTAATTTACTTTGATTACATGTAGGTAACGTCGACCCGATATTCTTAAAAAATATTTTTCTCAATTAAATATTTATTTTTGTAATAAGAATAACAATTGTGTGCATTTTAAATATTATGTTAAACATGTTGACGAGTTTTAACATTTGTGTAAAAAGGCAAACTTTCGGCAAATAGGTATTCAGTGCAGGAGAGCAATTTAAAATTCAAATATTCTTAATGTCTCCAAGTTGTCTCAGCGGGAGCGGATCAGGGGTCGCGGCGGAAGCGAGAGAACGGCTTCCACTACATCAATCACTCGCGGACGGTAACCCTGAACATTTGTAATTATTTGGCGCGATGTAGCTATTTTTAGTACTCCATTAACACTTTAATAACATGTTGTTTTCTTACAATTTTCATTACATGTGTACCTTTTTACACGTGAGCCTGTTGTAAATGATGTTTGTAATAATAATAATTCAATTGTCTTAGAACAACTCAAACATCGATATGAATTATTAACGTGTATAGTTGAATATAAGTCTTAATATGAATATTATCCTTACTAATATTATAAATGTGAGTTTGAGTTTGTTTGTTGGTCATGTTTTCATGCCTTAACTATTCAAGGAAAGACACAGGGTCCTTTTTAACCAGAAATATAGTACGATTCGCGAAGGATAGGTCAAATAAACGTTAACACGAGTAAAGCCGCGGGAATAAACCAGTATGTATGTTAAAATTGGTGTTAAATCGTAACTCCGTTTGTCCGATCGTTATGAAAATATACCGGAACGTTTATCGTGGAATAGATTTTATAGATAGAGTATGTAGGTGGTAGAACCACGCTGAAGTTGTTTCTGGTTTCAGCATGAATGGGTCGGCTCGTCCGGGGTAGACTACCCGACCCTCAAAAAACCGACGTGAAGTAACAGTGCTCGCATTGTTGCGTTTCGTTCGGTCAGTGGGAGCGCCGGAGGACTACCTCCCTGCCCCTACTTCCCCTCCCCTCCTCCGTCCCTCTATCACCCTCCCCCCAAACACAGGCTGGCAACGCATTTGCGACTGCCCTGGTATTGCAAGTGTCTATGGACGGTGGTGATTACTTAACATCAAGTGACCCACATGTTCGTTTGCATGCTACTAAATGGCGCTAGAGTATAATCTTATCGTTATTAAAATTTATATTTCTATTGAACGCAGGTAAAGTCGTGTACAGTTGCTAGTAAAGTATACATTGTTTCACCATTAAAAGTACAGTATAAGATTGTGTTAATATATTAATTGTAATAGTACGTTTAGCTATTTGAAGCTTCATTGTGTGTACCTTCCGTGTATATTTCGTCGAAGTCTTGTTTGCTCACAGATGTTGAGGGGAAACGCTCGTCTCAAGTGACTCTTGAGTACGGCGAGGGCCCCTGAGGTGACAAGCACTGTCTAACCACCAGGTTACAGTCTATCACAATGATACACCTCGATCACTTGGCAGTCCACTTTTTGCAACAATTACTGTCTATTAATGATTTTGTTTCTGAAATGAGAATTTATTAAGTCGCAGTCAGAGATGCTTAATTGAAATGGTAATTATATATACTATTTTTTTTGTGTAGTCTACCCGTCGATCTTGTGGTCTACCTAATTTTCTCTTTCCGTCTCTTGAATCATCTCTCACTTTACAATGTATTTTGTACAATTTTCTAGGTATATTTTGTCGGAGCCTTATTGTTTCATTATTTGTGATTCTCTTGTTCTTCAATCGATTGACGATTGTATCTTCTTGGTATCCATTGGATTGTATATACTTTTATTTTTTCTTACAATTTTATATTTAATACTAACTGATACTTGCGACTTCGCCTGCATCATCTTTACATGATATTGTATATATAGAAAAAAAAACATAGGCGCTACATAGCTTGCCCTGTTTTTCTACGGCAAGAAAAGACTAATCGCTGAAAGTGTATAGCTTATAATAAATAGTGCCTTTTTAAAACTTTAATAACTTTATATTAAATGAAGTTATCGTGACAATTCTTTTTTTATATAAGGACCAAGAGATGAAGAAGTAAAAGTAAATACATTTGATCGAAATGTATCCAGTAGTTTGTCGTCATACGCGCACAAATGGAGGTCTCTATAATTTTATATGTCTATGATTTATAATTATAAATTCCTCTTTTATTCTATTTTGGTAAACTTGTATATTGTAATCCAAGTAATTGGTATTCATTTTTAGTGAGCGTTTATTTCACTTTCTAAAACATATTGAAAAATACGTAGTATATAATGTATTCATCTATGAATATCTGATAACGTAATATTCATTTGTATATGATTATATATAAATATTATGGTATTATAACGATTTGTAATTTCACGCATAATAATATAAATTCGAGTTGGGTGCGAACGCGTGACGGAATTCAACAAATAATTATTCGCAACATTTTCTCTCGTGTAGGGTGTGGAAGCTGTCTCCCGTCTGGGACACAATGGATGTGTTTACAGGAAATCAGTGTGAACTCTGTACGGCTCCGCGCTCCGGTGTCTGCCTCACCGCAAACATCAACACTGCAAGTACAATATTATGTTTTTACGTTAACAGTTTCTACTTTGTACGACACAAAGTAAAGTAAAAGGGCTCCTTCAAAACGTAATTGTACTTACGAAAACTACTAACACCTTCTAAGGAAAAACCTAAGGATAAATAATAGCGTTATATTGGTTCGTTCAACGTGAATTATTTTTGTTTTCTATTTGGGTACTCTAAGTTACGTTAAGCCGTTGTTGAAAAAATGGTAGCATTGAAGATCATTCGTTAAATTTTAAATAAACATGCCCATTTATTAATTTATGTTTATCAGTTTTACATAAATAGAATGCCTATAATTACTAATTTTTATAATTTATCAAGTAAACCATTTAAGTATGTTATTACTGTTTCTAAAAGAAAAGAACTGGTAATAATTTTCTTAAGTTAGAGAGATCCCAAAGAGGTCATTTTTTTCTTTTTTATTGTAGCACGGCAAAATGACTGCACTATGCCTGATGGTACGCACAGTACAGTCCAAAACCAATGGCGACCACCGAGTGACACACTATCCATTGCAGGTCGCCGCTGTCATGCCGCCCTGCGAAAAGCTGGATATGTACAGGCTGATTCCGAAACGCGACCCGTGGAAGCGAATCACTATGACGGGCTTTTTCGCCATATACATGGTGGTTGCGACCCAGTCAGGCTGTAAAACCCTACCACCCCGCTTTCGCCATTGCCTCGTTCGTTATTCAGCAGGGTGCACCACGCGCAGATGAGGTTGGCTTGGGTGTCTCAAGTCTTATGATGTTATTCGACACCCCTTACACTCCATAAAGGTCTATAACAAAGATTGTTGAGACGCTATTAATTTGGTTGCTAGCCAGTTAGCCACTATTAATAATGAGTTTTTTCGATAGGACGATTTCACTAACGGTATGTTTAAAGGATATTTATTTCTACTAGAATTAGTAGGCACTTACGTAATTATTTATCTATTCTATAAATATAATAAAAATGAAGTGTCTGTATGTAATAACAAAATAAAAAATTTTACTGCTTGGGTACGAAAGTATACACGCTGCTGATAACAAAAATGCAATTTTTAAAATTTTTGTCGGTCTGTCTGTCTGTTTGTTCCGGGTAATCTCCGAAACAGCTGGACCGATTTTGACAGGAATTTCACTGACAGATAGCTGAAATTACAGCGGGTTACTTAAGCTACTTTAAATTAGACTAGGTATTAACCGCGGCTTCGTTTGCAATGCTGTCTCCAAAACGATTGGACCGATTTTCACGAAATTTTCACCAGCAGATAGCGGACATCATATCAAGTAATTTATTTTATTTTAATTTAGACTAGCTGTTAACCGTGGCTTCGCCCGCAGTACTATCTTCAAAACGGTTCGACCTATCTTCACGAAACTTTCACTGGCAGATAGCTGACTTTATAAAATTAATTGAAACAATCTTACTACAAGCTGTTAACCGTGGCTTCGCCCGCAGTGCTATCTTCAAAACGGTTCGATCGAACTTCACATAACTTTCACAGGCAGATAGCTGATCTTATAAAAAGTTATTCTAGCAATTTTAATTAATACTAGCTGTTAACCGTGGTTTCGCCCAATATGCTATCTCCAAAACGGTTAGACCAGTTTTCACGAGACTTTCACTGGCAGATAGCGGACCTTATAAAAAGTAATTTAATTTATTTTAATTTATACTAGCAGTTAACCGTGGCTTCACCCGTTGTGCTATCACCAAAACGGTTACATCGATTTTCACGGGACTTTCACTGGTAGATAGTGAACCTAATAAAAAGTAATTGAGGTTATTCTATTTTAGACTAGCTGTTACCCGCGACTTTGTCTGCACGAAATTTAGCAAGATTTCAACTCATTCTTTATTTTTAATAAAAGAAATAATTATCAGTTTACAAATGACATTATAATTATTAATAATATTAATGATATAGAGGTGTTCCTAATAAGATCTTAAATTATAAACGTATTATGTAAAGTGTTCCATAATACAACTTCTTGCGGAACAGACAAGCTTTTATTTTTTGTGTAGACACAAAATCTTAATTATAATAATGACAATGTATATTAAATGTAATGTAAATGTAAATTTTAATAATAATAAAATTTAATTTTAATATTTTAAGTTATTATTTCATTAGTTCCTTATACAGTGTAAGTGAGCACTGAGGTAGTTATATGGTGGGTTATGGTTCCAAATGTGTTGTTGATGACAAACCTTATTTGGCATGCTCTTTGTATTTATATATCTAATGCACACGTTACATGTTACTTTTAGTATCATGCGCGTTGTACTTACAATTGTCTTTAAAGAGCGTTTCTGTAATTGTACATAGTCTCACAATTCTACAATTCTTTAATACGATTTTTAAACGCGTGCGGAGCTGCGGGTTCAGCTAGTTATACATAAATATACTTTCCCATTTATAATATATCAGATTACAGCCAATCTGGTATTTTGGTAGGTGGTAGAGCCACGCTGAAACTATTACTGGTTTCAGCATAAATGGGTCGGCTCGCCCGGGGTAGTACCACCCTCTCACAGAAAACCGACGTGAAGTAACAGTGTTTGCATTGTTGCGTTTCGTTCGGTCAGTGAGAGCGCCGGAGATCCACCTCCCCTCCCCTTCCACTTTCCTCTTCCCTTCCTCCCTTCCCCCCTCCCTACACAGGCTGGCAACGCACTTGCGACTCCCCTGGTGTTGCAAGTGTCTATGGACGGTGGTGATCACTTACATCAGGTGACCCACCTGTTCGTTTGCCACCTATGATATAAAAAAATAAAATAAAATAAAAACAGCCTATATTTCCTTTATACGGTTTGTTTTATTTCCTCGAGTATATTATAATTACATAATAACCGAAATAGCCATTAAAATTACATTTTTTAATTATAGAATCTTGTATAACTGGAGTTGCTTATAACAGCAGTCAAAAGCAACGGACAAGTATAAAGTCTATTCACTCGAGATGATATTGAAGACGTTCTTTCATCGACAACAATATACCTACTTCAGAAACGACAACTGTGAGTAATATGATTGCTAATAAAAATGAGTTGGGTCTAGAAATTTTAGCAAGCTCCTGGTATTATTAAAACTTTTTCTCTTTATTTTTCGAGGTTTTGTTAAAAAGAACACGCTACTCTTATCCACGCAACAAACAAGAATCAAATAAAACAAACAAATTCCAAAACAAAAGAATAGCAAAAAAATAAAAAACAGATACTTGCAATCACTTTCTTGCCCTTAGTAGTCCTAATATTATTAAAACTATGTATTTCTCTTTATTTTTATCGAGGGTTCGTACAAAAAGAACACGCTACCCTCATAAATACAACAAACAACAATCAAACATCTTCCAAAAGAAAGGAATAGCAAAAAAATTAAAAAACAAAGTTTGCAATCACTTTCTTGCCCTTATAACGATGTCCACCAAATTATAGATTAATTTGGCTTATTAAAACTAACAAACGTTTACGGAATCTAATATACAAAAAAACTTAATAGAAACTTGTCTACCGAAGTAGCTTGTTAATATTGCAAATACTCAGTATACATGTTTACTTCGGAATGTACAGATACTCATATTGAATAGATGTTATGAATAAGTATTACATGTTGTCAGTATTATCTGCGTGTTCAGTAATATATTCAAATATGTATCAGGCCCCATCCGCACCATGTTCTCGTTGTTATTTTATTTCATAGGCGTGACGGCGCGCACGAGCTTTATTTTTTCGCGATACAACGTTATCATATTGTCCTACTGCCGACAATATATTTTGTACCATCGTCACAGATGATTGTCGCTCTGAGCATCAAGCAGATATAAAAGAAAGAAATATTATATGCGTGAAAATTTCACTAACATATTACATATATACATAACAGGATTTTTATTAAGGGTGTGAGTGTATACAATAGGTAACTTAAAACAAAGTTTCATATATTCTACCTTTTTATTATATCACTGCCTACGTTGCCTCCGTCCGTGGCTCCTCACGCATTTGCTATTATCATTTGTTGTGATAAATAGTTGAGTTACATTCTTCCACAAAACTTTTTAAGCGCTCTAAATATAGTCTTTTAGAATACAAATGTAGATCAAAACACGTATTATATTATACTAACATTCCCGGCAGATATTGTTCTTTCTTGAAAAATCATGGAAAAATCGCAGCACTACCTACAGGATCGAATTATGAATCTAAACCGTCCAGGGATTCTCTGAAACACAGAAAAAATTTCATCAAGATCGGTCCAGCCGTTTTGCAAGAGTTCAGTGACATACACACGTACAGAAGCATTATACGTATAAAGATGTATACATCGTGACAACTTAGCTTCTCTCAAACATACACACACTTTTTCATCGACATCGGTCCAGCAAGAGTTTAGTCACATACACACATGTACAGAAGAATTATACATATAAAGATGTATAAGGTCCAGACAATTAAGGATTAATAAATGCTAATTTTAAAATTCTATGATAATATTTGGACTAGGGCTATATTTAGAGCGGTCAAAAAGATTGACAAGGACTGTACAATAAAATAAATATTTAGAGGATATTCTCTATGTTTTTATTAACATACGCCAATTTTCGTAACGTGCTTAGAATTTAACATCTGCAACGTCACCTAGTGGCAAGTCATACTAAGATGTATAGCATTAAAATAAATCAATGATAAAAAAAACAAACTGTGGTGCAGTTTATCAATTTCAGATATATAAGCCTGTTTTATTACCATGTATATATTTCAACACAATATGAATACAATATCAACATAAGTAAGTAAGGATAAGGCCAAAGCAAAACGTACTTACTTGTTAGGTTACTGTAAAAATAACTTAGTTTGCTTATGGTTGTCTTTTTTTTATAGAAAGATTTCGTAGCTCTTTGTATGTTTTGTACCACGTTGTTGTCATTTGAAACTGTATCCGATCGTGCCACTTTAAACCACATTGCTGATTTTATATGTAATCCCTTGAGGACATCATTCAAAAATCGAGAAATTTATAATTTCATTTCCAATGTTCTCGGTGACGATAGTACGGTTAATAACAGTAGTACACGTTATGGAAGAAAAATTGTTTCACACAGGACAACCCTGTCTGCGCTCTCAGCGCTCAACGGATATTGATTACTTGTCTGTAAGGAATACAAATGTATCAAGAAAACTGTGTTCCGGCGCTTCTGAAACATCCGTCCTTTGTGTTGGCAACTAACATTAAACTTCACAGTTCGAAATATAGAATGCGTTTCTATATTTAAAAGACACTAGCTGGCCAATGAATACAAGAGTAAATAATTTCACATCGTACTAGTCGCATCCATAGTAACGCACACGTTTGTAGTAATTCCATCATTACATATTGTAAAACAAAGTCCCCTACCGCGTCTGCCTGTTCGCGATAAACTCAAAAACTACTGAACGGATTTTCATGCGTTTTCCACCAGTAGATAAAGTGATTCATGAGGAAGGTATACCTTATAATACCTTATAATAAGGTATACAATTTGTCATGGTTTTTTTTTATTGTCAGGACGGGAGAACTGCCGGGCCCGCTAGTTGTTTATATAACAAAACGTTTTTTTTCTCTGCAGACTTTTGATTCACACCTCTGAACAAACTGGTTATTGTATAAATATTCTGCTTGTTAAAGATGTTCATGTGCATTACGGTTTGTGCATTCGGACGCCGTGTCGATCGACATACTTGCGAATCTTTGCGAATGAGTCGAAACTTTCAGTGAAGAAAAATAGCGTGATGAGACCGTAGAACGGTAGGGCTTTTTTAACCTACCCTTTTAACTACTTTTAACTAACTTTTAACCTAGTTCTTCCAAGTTGTAAATCTCTCGTCGAACACTTATAAGTGTATTTTAGTATCTGCACCAAGAGCCAATCCAGAGGGACTTTAAACGTAGAGAGGTTTCATGTTTGCTATCTTGGACCTCATCTTCATTTAACCTCAGGTGTGATTGTGGTCACACGCTGAAACCTATACAACATTCTATCTACATAACATGACATATCTACCAATTTTCATCATAGGTACAATGGTATCGAATTTATTGCTCTATAGCACCATCTTATTCTTAATCGGCTGAATGCCTTAAGCGCTCGCCTTAGTAGTCCGGTGAAGCTGTTAAGACCTTGCCAGCTCAAAAGCGTAGTCAGTTCGAAAACAATAATCGAGATATATGTATGTAATAAATAACTTCTCCAAAAATCATTTAGGTATGTGCTATTGACTTTTATCAATCCCAGATATATCCCATAATCAATTTATATTTTAAGTATCAAATACATGTAGGCAAAGAAAAGTGAAATAAGACAAAATGAGAAGTCGAACCGAATGAGGGTGGGACGGTGTTACCGTTGGGGTGGTTCTTTAGCAGAAAAGCGAGTTTCCTTTAGTGGAAACAGATAACGATCCACTGCCGACGACAGAATACGTAACTGCACTCTCTGGACATACATCTGCATAATAAATATACTATATATTAAAGAGAGCAATGTTGTTTTCAAATATCGTGATTAAAAATTTAATAGCTAATAGAATAACAGACATTCGTTATAATAAAAAAAATATTAGTCTCTACATTGATTTTTTAAACATTGAACATCGTTCTTCTGTCGACCATGATTATGTAATCAAGAAATTTATATTAACCTTAGTTTATCGTTATCTATATCTATACTATAATAAAACTGTAGCAAGGTGAAATCTGTACATTAAATATTTTTTGAAAATTTTGATTGGGGTAGACTTTGTTATCGATATAGAAGCCAAAAATAATCTTTTTACAATTTTTGTCTGTCTGTCTGTCTGTCTGTCTGTCTGTCCCTGTGAACACGCATCACTCTGAAAGTACTGAACCGATTTTGACGAAACTTGGCACAGTGATAACTAATATTACGAGATTACATCTAGGATACTTTTTATCTCATAAAACGCAAGGGATTCTCCAGGATCTGTCTGTTTGTCTGTCCCTTTGAACACGTACCACTCTGAAAGTACTGAGCCAATTTTGACGAAATTTGGCACAGTGATAACTTATATTACAAGGTTACATCTAGGATACTTTTTATCTCATAAAACGCAAGGGATTCTCCAGGATAACGGACGAAAGTCAAAAATTTGTAGTTAATGAAATTTTTGACGGATTTTGGTAAATTTTCATTGTGCTATATATAGCAGACAGATTAGCTAAAAAGATAAGCTATATTTCCCTAAGCTACTTTAAAAAAAATACCAAAAAAAAAAGACCGCCGGGATTCGAACCGTCGGCTCCGGCGGACCATATAATGTCCAGTACGTTATAACTAAGCTACGGCTATATGACATTTCAATGCGTAATTATCGACCTCATATGAAGAAAATATATGTAAACGAAACTGTCACTTATATGTTGTTACATTTATTTTATTGTATAAAAAATGTTTGTTAAACAAAGATGACAAGATTTTTTCCTAAAACATAAACCTAGATAATAGTTACATTGCATTGTAGAAGATGAACCTCAACTAGAGTTCTATCAGTACGTGTGTTGTTTCGATATTTGATAAAATTAGTTTTCTAAATGTTGTTGAGTCTTGAAGTAGTTGGGTTCAGGTTTGTGAATCTAAGATTAAAATAAATCAGTTGAGGTGTATGCAGTTATTTTTTTTTTCTCGAACTGACCACGCTATTGACCTAGCAAGGTCTTAACAGCTTCACCGGACTACTGTTTGCAGTTACTATGTTGTATTTATACTAATATTATAATGAGTGGTAAAGTTTTGTTTTCGAGGAATGCTTGGTACCTACTACTGGTCTTTCAAAAATTCTTTCACTGTTAGAAAGGTATATTATCCCAAGTTCAGTATCTCAGTAAAAAAGGTGGTTTGTATGTCAAAAGTAAAATAAATGTGACCAAATTAAAATTGAATGCAGATTTCACGTATACTTTACAAATTCTTATAAAACAAACAACTAAAACAAAATGGAAATTTAATGTAGATGAAGTTCAACTTTTACAGTATGTTACGTGATGAAGTTACAAGGGGTACTGGCAAGACATTTATCGGCAATATATGTAAGTTAGTTTTGATCTTCACTTTGATGACACTACTTTAGGTAATGCTGCGAACAGATTCTAGGCTTATTTTAAAAGATTTCTCACATACCAACTGGGTATATGTTTAAGTGAGTCCCTGGATAGTTTGGATTCACGATTGGAAGTGCTGGATAACGCTGCAATAGGGTTGTAGGTTTTTTAAGATTATTTGCGTTTAAAAATACAATTAAAACCGGTAATAACCGATTTGGTGCAGACGAAGTTGCACGGGTCAGCTAGTTTATAATAAGAATGTACATGTAACGTGTCTATACTTCTTCGATTTTCGTGAAAAAAAATGTTACAGGTGTCTAGGAATAAGTAATAAAATATATTTCAATCATTTTTAGAAATGTCTGTCTGTCTGTCTGTTTGTATGAACACGCATCACTGCTAAAGTACTGGATTCACAATAAAACCACATCAAGAAGATCATAAAGCATATCTTCGAGAATAACTTAGCCTTTGTTTCATTAAAATCGGTCCATAGCTCTATCAATAGTTATTGTAATTTTAATGACGACGCGGCTTAAGTATAAGAGAAAAGTAGATAAGTAAATGGACTTCATACATGTAGACGACTTTATTAATCACTGTTGTTTACATAAGGTTCCACGCGAACGAAGTTGCGGACACAGCTAGTTTATACTATTATTCCATGTATAATTGACCAAAATAAATTAGATATATTCGATAATAGAATATTCTCGAAATATATGTTTTGTTTTGTCGTATTTTAAATGTTTTGCTTTCATTTTATGCAATAGTTTTGGAAACGAAAGAGACACAAATATTGGTTTCTGTTTTACCCATCCATATATTTTGCTATTACGCAGATCAAACATCGAAACAAATTGTAGTCAGTTTCGACATCCGAAGTGTCGAAGTGTTCTTCACATTATCGCCCATAATGAACAAGGTAGACTAGGTAGGTATCTTATACACGCGAACACTCATTGTGCGTTGAATATAGCTTATGATTATTTATAATATTATAAAAAAATATAGACAGGCTAGTATCTTCGTAAGTAATATGATATATTCATTATACAGTAAGAAATAGTTTGATTATGTGTGCGTGATTCGCGAAGGGTGGGTGGCACGGCAATGTTGCTCGTGACCAGCATGTATTGTATCTTGGATGCACGACGCGGCGCTACGTGATACACATTCTATTATTGTATGATCAATTTACAAACATGTGGATTATATGTCCGCTGGTTATACAGTCGTCGAATTATAGTTTAACAAGCCTCTGCCCGCGGCTTCGTCCGCGTAGAATAGTTACTTTGGGCTAACGCTAACACGCAGCGGAAACTCTCAAGAGGAAAGAACCCTAATTTTGAAACATTCTTCACTGGTGCTCCACTTCTATTAGTCTTAACGTGATGATATATACTCTATAGCCTTCCTCGATAAATGAGCTATAATAACACTGAAATAAATTTTCAAATCCGATCAGTAGTTCCTGAGATTACTCCTTACAACGTCACAAACAAACTTTACCTCTTTATAATATTAGTATAGATAATAACATTATTAAATATTGGTTCAATACTTAAAGATACATTTTCGATATTTAATCTTTCATTACTTTCGTTCTTTCTCTATGTCACTGCTACTGATAGCAATATCATTCTGAAATGATACTGATACAAGAGATTTCTATTAAAGAGTAATAAGTGAGAATCTATTAAAAAAAAAATTAACTTGATCGTGTAAATTGTAAAGCTTTATCGTGATAAATCCATAGTACGATGGCAAGCCGTCTTCTAATGCTCAACTAGCTAGCTACCGTCCACAAATCAAAAATCAGGCGCCAAACATTTTCAAGTGTGTAGCTACTACTGTTAGACAAGTTGAGAGCCAGTCGCTTGACACGTTACCGTCCTAAACTACTTCATCACTTGACATCAGCTGAGAATGTGGTCAATCCCTAAAGCTATTAAATATATAAAAAGGTATGTAACAAATACAAAATTCTATACTCAAAGATATGATATGAAATAATATTTTTTAATATAACATTTGGGTATGAAAATAATTAAAGATGTTTAGCGAACTAATATACTAATATCATTACATAGTATAAAACAAAGTCCCCTACCGCGTCTGTCTGTCTGTCTGTTCGCGATAAACTGAAAAACTACCGAACGGATTTTCATGCGGTTTTCACCGGTGGATAGAGTGATTAATGAGGAACGTTTTAGTATATAATTTGTCAAGGATTTTTTCATAATCAGGGCGGGACAGCGTCTGCCGGGCCCGCTAGTAACTAATAAAATAGATTTAATTCATTGCAGACTTTTACCAGTTTTAATTTTCGCAGTAATCATTTTAAAAAATACGCCACTCATCGTAAGTACAAGAAAAGCTTCTTCTTCCACCTGAACATTAATTTGAACGACAATTTACCTGGGTAATTTTCAAAGCTGAGGAATGAAGTAATAGGTAATGGGTAGAGACGCGCGGTACACCGCTCAGTGAGCGCTTAATGGGCGGCATTACCATTCTAAGTCGGTAGGTGAACGGTAACCGGGAACCGCCCGGCCACCTTGTCAATATGCAATGTGGAATCCCTCAAATATTAGACCTACGTACGTTTATACTACGAAATGGGTATAGTTTGTGCTATATATATTTTTTAAATCTATTTTATTATAATTTAAATACATTTATCGTAAAAATGAAATCATTTTCACGATAAATTTTGCCTTCGCCTAAAAATTAACCTGTAACTTAATTAATTAACTTACCTACTAACTTACCAACTTAATTTAACTAACCTGTAAGTCAAATTCTAATCACATTTTCTTTCTAATAATCACAATGATCTTAGAAATTAATCTGGCTCTCAACTGTCAACGAGATGCATCCATATAGGGTGATATATATATTATATATATATATATATATATATATATATATATATATAGTAATTAATAGACCACGTGTGGTAAGAATATAATCAAGTGAGGATTTGGAAATATCTCATCGCTCTACTATGTTGTTCCACAATGCTTACTTTTCTCAGGTTTATTATACGATTCGAACTAAACCTTTTTGACGGTACGTATGATAACACCAACATTCTTCTTTATAATATGTAGGTTTTAGCGTTTAGAGCACAATATCACCTGATATTAAATGACAATGGTCTAAAGTGCTAAAATAATAAAGCTAAAGGAGGACAGACTCAATTGCAACTGTTGGAGACCGCCTATAGGCGTTTGGCATTATCGATTTATTTTACCTATTAATACGTTGTGATATATTATGATTTTAACAGCCAATTAGTGTAAAATTAATTACAAGACTAAAGTTAAAAATATTACAAAAAAATCTATATTCTATGATTTCACGAAACTTAATTGTAATAATAACTTATACAAGGAGAGATAAAAAAGCAAGGTCGTTGTAATCTGAAATAAAGTAACATCAATTTTTAGGACTAGATATGATATATATAGGTATATTAATAACTTTTATACATCATAGTTTTATAATATTTTGTTACATATTAGTACCTAGCCGCGATTTAAGGCTTGATGTGTGAAAGTCTTGAAAATTTAATGAATTGATTCAGAAATTAAGTCCTACAAACATACTTAAACGCTTCATTTTTATATAATAATGGTGTAAAAAATGTATTTTGAACAATGATGATAGTTAATCACAATTCACATTTTGAAGTAAGTTTCAAGATTATTAATTCAAATAGTCATTTTTATATGTATATGAATCATTTTAATACTGAAAGATATTCATAAAAAGATATATGAATATTAGGTACACGTTACTCATATTCTAGATGTTATAACCATTGTATTACGAATACCGCGGACCCAAGAGGAAAATACACAATATTTTTCTAGATACGAGTTTTCCTCTCAAGTACAGAATACGAATTTAACGTGAGCAGAATATAATAACAGCATATCCGCATAAAATATTCTCCGATAAACTGATAAAAAGCGTATTCTGACATGTCAGAGCAAAAATTGCCAAGCGCCCGCGTCCCTCGCCGCACCGCGCGGCACCGCACTGTGCCCGAAATGACACGCGAAAGGCGTCGAGAGCGGCGCGTTCCGACCCTCACAAAAGGCTTACAGATGCGCGCACCAGAAGATTTTAATGAGGCAACGACTGTGTGATTTTATCGTGTGTGCCTTAATGAGAAATAACCAAGCGCATCCTCTTTGACTACACTGCCATGGGACTGTCAGTAAAAATGTTACAAGTTCCGTGACGCATATATGCATCCTAATAAAAGCAGATGCACAATGCATATTAGAAGGAGATATTAAAAGAGTCAATCAAGAGAAAATCAACATATATACACTGTCTCATTCAGCTCATTTACGCGGTGATAGATAGATATATATATAGTGATAGATAGTGTGAGCATAGTATGTAAGCTAAAAATTAAGTTTTATGATATTATAACCAAAAAGTTGTAGAAACGTTATAAGCGCTTCGACAGCGCCTTGTTAAAACTTGGCTAGCTAGCAAACATGATCTAGCCTCGTCAATCTGACCGTATCTAAGCAACATACAACTGTTTCTTTTTCGCCACCGATATGGAGAATATGCCATCTTACTTCCACATTTTATCTAAGATAGTGTGACGTACAATATTACTTTACGTATGTGTGCGTTATCGTGTCATTTGTTTTATCAAAATATATTGTGGGTAACGTATCGACAGCTTTTTAGTTGTAATATCATTGTAATTATAATGTTAACATTGTTATCTAAATTGTAGTAAAATAAACCATATGAGAAAAAACATGATATCTTTTACACGGTATTAAAGCTATTCATTATTGAAGTTATACTTCTTTTCACGAAAAACCGACCCCCTGAAGTTAGCTATAGTCAACATTTTGTTTCGTTGTTTGTATTTCTTTGTATTAAAACTTTCAATGTATTAAATACCCTTTTTGTATTGTTAGTGTTAAATTATTGAAAAGATCTAACGCGTGTACATAAGTACACACACACTTTTTTTTAATTTTAAAATGTCATGTCTACATTATAATGACATCTTTAAAAAAAACTCTTAAATCTCCATAACAATAAAGAGAGATAAAAAATCGTTTTGATAAAATATTCTCAATTTTACAAAAGTAATAAATCAAATTATACGACGAAAGGAATCCACGACCGTGAATACACTAGCCAATTTTCATCAATGCAAATCACGTTGTCGACTCGTCAACCCAATTACCAAGAAGTGAATTTAAATAAAGATAAGTATCGCCCTCGAGGAGACAATGCTAATAGGAGTTGGAGGCGTGATAATAGGCTCCGGCTGGGGTTTGCCGGTGCACCGCACTAGGTGCTTTAATTAGATCCCTCGACTTACGCTCGTGAGCTCGAAAACGCTTGTTCAATTACTGATTAGCTTTAAGAAACTTATTATGCAAATACTTGTTGGTTTAGTCACAGTCTATTTTATTATCTTCAGTTT
The DNA here is from genome assembly GCA_036509395.1 of Antheraea yamamai. NCBI lineage: Eukaryota > Metazoa > Arthropoda > Insecta > Lepidoptera > Saturniidae > Antheraea > Antheraea yamamai. The sequence continues at coordinate 11,839,268 of AP028428.1, read as the reverse complement.
TTTGAAGTAGAACTTCTTTACGCATGCTTGATTTGGGGAGTAAGCTCGTGAACGCGTGACGAGAGCGTTACGAAAAGTGTGATCGGGCGAGGCGAACGGAAGTTGAGAGGGAGATATAACTTAGTGAAGATAGAAATTGAGAGAGTTACGTTTCGTATTATCAATGGAAACAGTTAATAAATTTATCATAATATGCTATACATATTTAATACATATATATTCATATAGATGGAGCTAAAGAAGTTTTACTTCAGTCGTGTGGTCTAAAGCACACTCGTATTTTTTATTATTAAAGTTTAAGGAATTACAATTTTTACGGTTTTAGCGATATGTATTCTTTTAATGTGGAGAAATTGGGCAAGTGGTTTAGTGCGTATACCTTTATGCAGATAAAGTCACGGGTATCAGCTAGTGTTAAATAAATCTTATAGATACACGTCTATCCTATAACTACTCGACCTATCATCTTAGGAAATTTTGCATATAACGTATATAACAATGTACTGAAAAGGACATAGATATAGGACATGGTATTACTATAGTATAGTATTACTAACCTATTACTCTCTGAAAGACTATAAGTTGCCCCTGTTACTATTTATTAATGTTACTTTAACCCTGTTAAAAATTACCAAACTCGTTTGATCGGATTAAAAAATTAGCCGAGGCAAACATTAGAGACTTAATTATATATATATATATATATATATATATATATATATATATATATATATATATATATATATATATATATATAGATATATATATATATATATATATATATATATATATATATACTAGCAGGCCGGGCGGACGTTGTCCCGCCTTGATAATAAAACAAATAATCTAAAATTCAACCGCAGCGCCACCTACCGGTTCGAATTGTGAATCTAAACCATTCTCGGATCCACTGGAACACGAACACAAAATGTCATCAAAATCGGTTTAGGAGGAGTTTAGTGACATACAGAAGAAATTTATATATAAACTAGCGGGCCCGGCAGACGTTGTCCCGCCCTAATTATAAAAACATCCTGGACAAATTATATACCAAAACGTTCCTCGTGAAACACTTTATCCATTGGTCAAAACCGCATAAAGATCCGTTCAGTAGTTTTTGAGTTTATCGCGAACAGACAGACAGACAGACGCGGTAGGGGACTTTGTTTTATACTATGTAATGAAGATATACATATATAGATTTCAGATATAGATCACATTTTTGATTATACCTTAATCGGTTTAACTAAGTATCTTAGAATATGCTTTTATCACGTATAATATACGTGGCATATTATATTTGTGCTGTATGTCCTTATAATTCGTATTCCTTAATTTAGAAAGAACACTATTAATTAATACATTACAGTAAATTGAATAGTGCTTTCACAATTCTCGAATAATGTAACAAGAATTAAATTGATGCATATTTACTTGCAACCAAACAACATTTAACCGTGTCGGTACAAATAAACGAGAACTGAATATTGTAAAGTCATCGAGGGTCGGCGGTCATGTTCCGGTCAGTTAGGCGGAAGTGCGGAAGCAGATGTTGACAGACGCTGGCAGTCGCTCCGCCCTACACGTCACCCTCGCCTGCCATCAACGCCGTTCAGCGGCGAACATCTATTCAATCTTGTCACACTGCGCGATATTGCGATGCTGTATATACGAATTATCGTGTTTTATTACAATTATACAAATCCTAATCATTCATATTCTATTTTAGTTGATATAACATTTATAGGTACATTTTAGCCCCTCGGCTGATTTTTTAAGATCCAGATCTCAAATTGCAGACCATGTTTTTAAATATGTAACCATTCTTTTTATTATTTATTTATTACATTCATTATGTTACATAACAACATTCGTTGTTCAAGTCTCTCAAGTGTTGTAATTAATACGATTTTTTTTATTTATGTTGTCAATAGTCTGTTGACCGGTGCACCATAGGATCTACATTCGTTTGTATAGGGATCAGGGATTAATACAAAATGATTAATGCTGTAGGTGTTAGAGCCACGCTGAAGGTATTATTGGTTTCAGTATGAATGGGTCTGCTCGCCCGGGGTAGTACCACCCGACCCACAGAAAACCGACGTGAAGTAACAGTGCTTGCATTGTTGCGTTTTGTTCGGTCAGTGAGAGCGCCGGACACCCGACTCCTCTAACCTCTCCCCTCTTCCCCACTTACCCTTCTCCCAAATACAGGCTGGCAACGCACTTGCGACTCCTCTGGTGTTGCAAGTGTCTATGGACGGTAGTGATCACTTAACATCAGGTGATCCACCTGTTAGTTTGCCTCCTATAATATTTAAAAAAAATAACATTCAAATAGATATCCTACAGAAATCCGTACCATAAGTGTGATTTCTTAACATTTTAGAAAAGTATAATCTATGATAAGTACGGTTTGAAGGAAACACAATCTCACTATTTCATCTAATTTGATAGCCACCGTCGCCTGCATTAACAGATAGAGAGGAACCTAAATACATCGAAATATTTGAACAATCGAAGCTAACTAGCGAATTAATTGAGTCGAATTACGTATCGTTTGTTAAGAATTCTAATTATGTAACATTTCCTATGTTATTATTCAATATTAAATTTATACTTTTTAATGTATCAAAATAAACGACTAAATGAATATTTAGAAAATATATGTACATATATACGCCTAAATATTGTATTGTTTAATATAAAACAAGCCCACTGAATTACGAGTGTGATAGATCTACAGTAAAATAAATAACACAAATTTACACAATACGTCCACTAAAAGATAATAATATGTTACTTTATTTCTATTTTCCGTATTCACTCAGGGTTTATGTATCTCGAATGGTCACGTCCTCGTCCCGGCGAAGGGTAAAGCATACAAATAAGTGAAAGTCCGAAACCGCCCAAACACCCGACGCCATGTTCTTTATCTGTGGATCTCTTAAAAGAATTTGATCGTATATGAGAATATTACGAGGAACATCTGTGACAAGGGACGTATAAACTTAAATATTTCGCTACATGGATCTTGTTGTTCTAACTGTAGTTAAGACCACTACAATATAATCATATTGTAAATTACATATTTGGATTTTATAAACGTTTATTATCTCTATTACAGTGTTGATATTAATTATTTTTATAGCGACTATCATTACATATTATAAAACAAAGTCACCTACCGCGTCTGTCTGTCTGTCTGTTCGCGATAAACTCAAAAACTACTGAACGGATTTTTATTTGGTTTTCACCAATGGATAAAGTGATTCACGAGGAACGTTTTGGTATATAATTTGTGAAGGATTGTTTTATTGTCAGGGCAATCAGGGCGGGGCAACGTCTGCCGGGCCTGCTAGTTACATATAAATTAACGTTTCATACCTTAAACCCTTCTGGAAAACACAGCTTTGATGCAATTTTACTGGGAACTGATTTTTCATCGGCAACTCAGAGATATTATAACGTCGTATCCGTGTTGCCACAATCAATTTCGCGTCATGAGCTCTGTTAACTTATAGGCCAAAGCGAAAGGTCGCGACTGTCACAATCGTCTGACAATTGTCATAGATACAATTTTTACAAACGGTTTGTCAACTTGTGAAATGTTGAACTTTGTCTTTAGAATTCTAATTAGGACTACGAAAATCTTAGTCATTTGTAGAACAACAACTATAACTATTGTATTTGACAAAAAAAACTTTTTACATGTTATAGTGGACGTTACTTTGCACTTACGTTTAGAATAGTGCCAGGCAGAAGTGCAAAGTAACGTCCATTATAATATTTATTTATGCATTTTAGCAAAGCAACGCCTTCTTCAATCAAAAAACTTTTTAACCCAAACCTCACCCAACAACAATCAACCCAAAAACGAAGTACACAAATAAAACTGTATTAAAATAATAAGGAGTCGTAATATTTTCATAAATATAAATGTTATAATGTTTATATTTAGAATAAAAAGTTTAATTTTTGATAATCGATACAGGAAGTAAAAATTATTCCAAGTGCTAGTAGAACGTCCGGTCCGCGCCTGATGACTTCCAAGTGACCGCTCGCGATTTGCATAAGGGCCAACTTTAATATGAGATTATTCTCGAGTTAAGAGCGTCCAGTGTACCGGTCCCATTCGTTGTTAGTTTCCAAATATTTAGATGAACCAATTCCGGATATAATTATTTGGTCTAACAATCCTATTTAACCAGATTGTGAAGTTTACAAATAACCCAAAATTATATAAGCTCTTTCTTACCTTTTACAGATTTCTGTCTAAAATAATACTATTTTAAACATGCGATAAAGAATATGATAACAATTATTTAACATGCTTTGTTATCTTTATATATAAACTTCTTCTGTACGTGTGTACGTCACTGAACTCCTCCTAACCGGCTGGACCGATTTTGATGAAACATGTGTACGTGTTGCAGTGGATCCGAGAATGATTTAGATTCACAATTTGACCCGGTGGGTGGTGCTGCTGTTGAAGTATAGATTTTTTTTTATCAAGGCAGGACAACGTCCGCCGGGCCCGCTAGTTTATATCTAAAATAGTTACAAATAATATTACGTTTCATTCATAGTATTTTATTGACCTAGTTGCCATGGAAATATATCACACATCACAACACGCAATATATGATTTTTCAACATTTATACGAACTTCAAAATATACTTTAATAAAAACATAATAAATACTCAAGCAACATAACATAACATGGATTAAATATATGTTACCTAACGATCAAGCACTTTTATTAAATAATCAATTACATAAATCAAGCATATTTGACCTTTGTATACTCAGAAAACAACATTCTTAAATGAGAACCATTTTACATATTACCTAGGACTATCCCTATCAATCTAAGAGTAACGGTAACGACTTAAAAAAATCACCCATAAATACTGGTGTTATGCTGGTTTTTATATAGCAGGTATAAAATTAAGCTAGTATTGCCGTCACTATTAGAACCTAATAATATATATCATTAGTTTTCATATCGTAATCGTTAATTTCATATCGTATACCATGTGCAACTACAGATGTTCATATTAATAACAGTGGTTCGTAACAGTCGTAACCCGGGCAGGAATGACATCTTGCTCTCGGTGACAAAGGGATTACCGATTCCCCCGCGCTGCCCCTCTGTCTGCGGTTTCTTAATTAACCTCCAAATACCGTAGCGCTCACCGCATTGCTCCGTGTGGTATGTAAGATTATTGCTAACGTTACCCTTGTTAATTTTAATGTACGGTGTTATTCGTAACAAACACAAGCTCTCTCTCTTCTTGACGAGCGCCTTATTAACTTAACGACGTTTGCTCGTATTCATGTTATTGTTGACTGTCTTTAAAGAGATCCATTTAGTCTATATTTATTTCATGAATAAATTTACATTCCACGTTTTGTTTAAAAAAATTGAGATAAGTAATAAGAGCATTATTCTCTCAGTATAACTGGAAAAAACGAATTTTAGTATACAGTTTTTATATAAGTATTCATTTTATAAATTTTGCACTAGTATCTACAGTTAGTAGTTAGTCTACCAATGGTTCAATCAATCTATACTAATATATAAAGCTGAAGAGTTTGTTTGTTTGGTTGAACGCGCTAATCTCAGGAACTACCGGTCCGATTTGAGAAAATCTTTCGGTTTTAGATAGCTCATTTATCGATGAAGGCTTTAGGCTACATATCATCACGATACAACCAATAGGAGCGGAGCACCAATGAAGAATGTTTCAAAATCGGGCACATTTTGTTCCTTTCGAGAGATTTCGTTAGCGTTAGTGTTATGTACGTTGCCATGGTAACGTGGTAAGTTTCTATCGTAAACATTTTCAAAGTTTATTTTGTGTTCCTATTCAAAAAGTTCATTCTACTTTAGTTTTATTTCCAATATTTTATTTGTAATCTATTACGTATTATAAAAATAAAGTTTGTGTATATACAATTAAAATAACAACTTTTTGATGAATGGATATGGCTACAAATGACCAAAAAAAATGTTTTTTATATTCCGTCTATATTTTTATATTATTATATTTTGTCTTTTTGTTTGTTTGTTCCGGGTAATCTCCAAAACGGATTTTTATTACATTATTAAGACATTGTTCGATAATGTATAGCTTAAAATTTTCATTACTTTCTTATATAGTGTTAGTGAGCACTGAGTGTGGTATATAGTAGGTTGAAGTTCCAATTATGTTGCTGATGATAAATACCATCCCATTCGGTATACTATTAGTATTCATATATCTAATGTACACGTTACATGTTACAGTAGATGGCGTGCGTGTCGTAGTTACAAATGTTTTAAAAAAAGCATTTCTGTAATGTACAAACGCACTCACAATTTTACATTTCATTAATACATTTAAAAAAAAGCGCGTGCGGAGCCGCGGGTAACAGTTAGTGTGATATAAAGCGATATTATGACATACGGATATCAATTAACAAGGTTCATTAATGGCAGGAAACTCAAAAGAAATGAAAGAATAATACATTTTCTTTAAAGATTACTAGGAATTATACATTGAACTTCAAGGAATTTTATGTTGATATTTCAATATGTAACTAATATGAAAATACAATTAATAATGAATTGATTCATTCATAGAAAGTAATTGGGCGTGTTGCAAATTGTAATGGTCGATTTAGATCAATTGAGTTAGAAGCATCCAAGTAGAAAACGGAGCGTGCTTAGCACTAATACGATCAGGTGAGCAACACGCTTTCATCTTCACTCGAGTATGAGACTCTCAGAGACATGTTCACGAACAGTCACAACATAATCATACACCTCATAGGATTGCGACAGAAATCATCTTAATGTTAAAGCTAATTCACGAGTCTTCTAAAATGTCTGTGACAAACTGGTTGTCCCATGTTACAAGCTCAGTAAAACCTGTAATAGTTTTTTAGGGAATAATAGTGTTAGGTTTTACAACATAGTCCCAATCATAGAAATGTGACAAGTTTGAAATGTTACATTTAACAAGCATAAAGATAAACCAGATCGAGTTTCTTGCCGGTCCTTCTCGATGACTGGGTTGTTTTCCGAATCGATGGTAGTTTTGACGTTTTTGATTTGATTGATTGATTGGGAAATTGAATTTCAATTGATTGGGGAATTGAAATTAGGGAAAAATTTACTGACTTCAATTTAACGAAGCTGGTTAGGACACATTAGAACATTCTCTACGCCATTTTTTTTCTATACGCTTCTGGCCTGATGGGCTTTCACAGCTTCACCGCACTAATGGTGCGAGAGCTTATGGCGTTCAGCCGCTTAGCAACAAGCTCAAGAGTGCCAAAGTGGCCAAACCTCGGCTTGGGCTGTTGCCTTGAATGCAACAACGCAAATCTTATTAAACTATACTAACTAAGGTAATCATACATATACGTATTAGTTAAGCAAATTGGATCTTCCAAGTCGACTAAGCTAAACTAACCAAGTTCGAAGAACAAGGGAAAAATAAAACTCTTTCACCATATGTGTTCCTACCTGTGTGTGTCTCCACGTATGTGGAGATGATCTGTGTTGTGTATGTTAAGCTAGTGAGTGAAAATATTCAGTGTCACTGTATCGTGCTAGCAGCGTGTTCAAGGGCTCCACGCCGGAGGATTAAATCTAGGCTTGAGCCGCTGCGTTTTCGTAACAAAGTTACGATGCTTTCTATTACTGAAATCTTCAATTCCTAACAAAACTGAAATCTACGTCTGTCCCAGACACAGATTCTTTACGCGCTATCACAAAGACAATATCACCATTCGTCGTTAGTAGGCATCTCTCAATACTTACTAGTTCAGCAGAGAATTTGAACGGAAAACAAAAGTGCGCCAATTTTGCAAGTTGAAGACAAACGAATTTAAAATGGGTGAAGCAGAGCAACGACCATCTATCGTGGAGCTTGATAAACGACGACATTATTCCTTATCGCCCACTCAATTTGTTTAAAAGCGTTTTGCTTTGATAATTTGAGAATTACAAATCGTATCATCTGGCTCAAAAATGTTCTTATAACTGTAGAGTTCCACTCGTTTCTTGATAAGAGCGAAGAGAAAAATTTGCTCAATTCATATAAATTCATGTCGTTCGGATATACTCCAGCAAACAAAGATATAGAACGTGACTCGTTGAATCGTGCGTATATTTTTAGACATCGTTGATCGTACGTAGCATATTTACCGCCATATATTTTTCCACCTTTTACAGTCAGAAAAGATAAACGATACTCGAATATTTTGAGTATAATTTTACCATGAATACAGGTATAAATGTTCGAAAATTCTTTGAGGATGATGATATAGCATTTATATTTTTGTATACATGATTAAAGTTAGTATTTACATGTAATCTTAAATTGTACATTTTCAATACTTATGAATAAAATTATATTGTTGTTACAGTTGTGGAGGAACCTGAGTTTACGGATGTGATACAGAACGTTACAGTGCCGGCCGGTAGAAGCGTGCGGCTCGCATGCTCCGTCAAAAATCTTGGCTCATACAAGGTATGTATACATACATACATGTACCTTTATTTATAGTATAAATAAAAAATAAACCATTTTCAATGAATATTATGCATACTGTTTAAATATATTGTTATATGTGTTTACGCAAATGGTAATTTTGTTTCGAAATATGTAAGCTATACGACGCGGCGTCAATATAAATATGGCGCGCAATGAGGAAATATAAAATAAGAAGCCTTTTATCATTTGATTTAGATCGCGCTGTCATAATAAAGTGTCCATATAAATGGAGGAGGATATGATTTACAGCCACACTGCCGGCTTTCCCTCGACATCGTCTGTATATCTTCTGTATTTTAAAAATTAAGATTCTTGTCTTTATTTAAATTTTTTGAACTGGTTTTTTGTCATTTAATGAACGTGCTACGATGATAAACTCGTGATAAATTATGTAACCTGATTCTCTAGAACGTATATATGGGAAATACTCGGCCTGAGGGATCGAAGTATTTTTCTCCAGCCCGCGAAACTTATTAAGAACCCGAGCGTAATAAGTGTTTCACGGGTTTTGAAGCGAATAAAAATGTGAACAGTTATTTTCCGCAAGGAAAACTAATAACTTTAATTATTGGATCAGACGTACTTACAGTTTACATAGGAATTGACTCAAACATCGATTACCCCTCTAGTTAAGGTTAGTTTCTTATTAACAATATTATATCAATCATTATATCATATCCCATATCTTTACACTTGATAACTGTATATAATAAACCATAAATTTACGACTACGGGTTATCTACAGTCCACGACTTTGTTAATAATGTATTGCGCACGACTTTCTAAAGATTGCTCATACCTGTTCTTAAACAAGTATAATGGTTTTGTGTTAACGCTTACCTTTTTAAATATTGCAGACTTCGTACTAATTAATCAATGTACCGTTATCTCTGCAACCCAATCTCTGCAACGAGAGATAGATTGCAATAAGACTAGTTTCAGAGAGTAGTAGACAGCCGTAGCTCGAGTGGCGACAGACGGCGTGACCGGACGGCCGATAAGCCGCAAGGTGACGCTGTCGACGGTTAACTGCCGTAACCGCATGCTCCCATCGGTGGGGGAGCGGTTTATTCGGTTCCCAGTAGATCTCCCGACTGTCCTTCGTTAACCAACGATGTAAATTAGTGTTTTCTAATTGGAAACAGTCAGATGTTCTTCATAACTTTAACAGCTCCACATGTTTGGCTAATCGCGTTTATATCTGATCAAGGTTTGTATAGAAAAATTTTTTGAAACATAATACGAGAGAAAAAGAAAAATTTTAGTTAACATTTCTTCGTCAAGAAATGAGTGAGTGAGACAGAAGATAGTAGAGAGATCTACGAATATATAGGTTGATGTTCAGATATTCTGTTATTACATAATTTTACTATGTAGTCGTAATTTATAGAAGAAGCATTTGTCTGCATAAGAATATTTAAAACGGTTGAAATGCTTTTGTATTTTTATAATTACTTAAGAACTTAGTACTTCAAAACTTTACATAACAATCATGCGTACCTACATTCTCTATCGATTTCCATTTGACCGAGTTTTTTTCTTATTTTATTACATTTACTAACGTCTGAGGCTGACTGTCTACGGTTCGGTCGCAATAAAAGCCAAGATAGTATTCTCTCACTTTCGAAATAAAGGTTTAAGTTGAAGAGCCATCACCGTTGTTCTGTATTGACAACAAGAAGCGGATTTTCCCGAAAGCCTCGCCTGCGCCATTAGTTTCCCGCGTCTGTTAAAGAGATTTGAACCGCGGCCGTATTTTTAGAATTATCGTTTCTTGCAAAATATTACTATGTATTTACAAAAAACTAACCTCTTAATAGGTATATTATTTGTATAAAATACCGATTAGGCTGAATGTTACAAGTAAGTCAATATTTTAGTTAATTCTTAAAACAAGAAATAAATAGTTTTAGCTAATCCATTAATATGTTAAAAAAATTTAATAGATCGATAAATAATGTCAAAAAACAATAAATGTTTTTTTTTATTGTAGCTCGGCAAAATGACTAAAATGTGCCTGATGGTAAGCACGGTACAAGACAAAAACAATTGCGACGACCGAGAGACATTCTATCCATCGCCGGTCGCTACTGTTTACTGAAAACTGCTTTAGTTTTCATATAAGTTATAGTTACTTTCATATAAGATAGTATAACACATAAAAAGTTATGCGTGGTCATACATAAAATATATATATATATATATATATGCGTGGACTTGTGAACCGCCTCCGTTTTTTTCGACAGTTTAAAATTAATGCTTAATATTTGTGTATGAGAGTTTTTCTGGGTACTAAAGAATATTAAATAAATAGTATTCGCACATTTTTGTCTTTTGAGTTTAGGTAATCATTTAGTTATTTTTTTACTTTTTACTGTCTCTGTTTTTTTTCTTGATTATTTTTCTTTTTCTTCACATAATATTTGTACCCCTTCTTGTTAGGCATTGTTTTTCAAAAATATTTTATAACTGCTCTATTTTATAACTACAGAATAGTTGTTATTGTCGTTAAATATTTGGCAAAAGCGTTGTTCTAACTGAAAAATAAGTTTTTAGTAGGTATATACATATTTCTTATTTATAATCAACCGCTTAAGAGTGAAATTTAAGATTGAAACATATTTATGATTTTTTAATGTTATCAATTATAAGTACATTTTTACGATCCGTGCCTTAGTTTTCGATTTTCCATAGAGTTTTATGTCTTTTTTCTTCTGTTTAAGAGTTTTTTTTATATATGTTCTTATATTCATTTCTTGTAACAAAAGATATAATGTATTGATCTTCAATAGTTTAAACTGTGTCCAAGTATATTGTACAATCATCAAAAACAAATATCCGCTTTAACTAAAACACATAATAGGAAAATGTCTAATTTAGCAATAGTTAAAATGATGTTCAAAATTATAATAAATATTGAATTATAATGTTATTATATTACTCGTCGGATGTTCTATTTTATGCAAATGTTGTTAAGTATGCGCACGTAGTCGGTTCATCGGCATGAAATGTCAGATAGACAGAGGCAGTAGCACGTATGTGGGTTTGCAATAACATGCCACAACGAGTAGCAGCAATGTTATAAGCGCGCCGTATGCGAGCGCCGCCTGTTCAAATTCTGGCATATTTCTCGTGCTTTACACCGGTTGCCGCGTTAGTAAACTGAGTCCAAGATGAGGTATACACAGAGCGCTTGTTTCGATGACCGCTTGCAACGTAACACTCGGAATGTAACAATTGTGTTTCCTGTGCATACAATTGTTAACCCGATTCCTTCGATGACATGTGTACTATAACGCACATATTAAAATCAAAGCCGTCTACGAATATTTGTCTCGACTGATGTTACGATTTATAATCACATATATTCATTTTTAAACACTGTTGCTAGAGGACTCTCTGATATTTTGTTGAATCTGTTTAAGAATCTCTGCAAAATTCGATTTTTCCAAATAAAACCCTTCGACGCTTACCGATGTTGCAATTCGCAATTATTTTTGTCACTTAAATTACAAAACTAAAATAAACGTACGATATTCTCTTAGATTAGAAATGCTTGTTTATTTCCATATAAAACAAGATCACCTGAATAATTTATATGAATGATAATTGAACCTGGAAATGACTACCTTTTTCTACATCCCCTAAAAATTATAATGTACGACTGTAAACCGAATTAGTACAGTTTAAATAAAATCAAAAGATGTATCGATAAACTTGACCGATTCTTCTCGATAACTGGGATTCAGGACCACATAATACTGAATACGCACACGAAATAGAAATCTGCTAATAAAGATTTTGATATAAAGCATAGCGCAAATTATTCTGTATGATAAACTATATGACACTTTTACCCTAGCAATTTGTATGCCAGCGGCACGTAATATACGCATCAGTTAGTGTGTGGCCTGGTGACGTCATTAGTACTGTGATCGATCTACTGACTTGTAGAGTTATAACCTACTTTCATTTACAAATTCACATTTGCTTTCGACCTATCCTAAGTCGTCCTTTTACATTGATGAATGAAAGAATTTAACAAGATTAATTGACCATCCTATTACACGTTACTCTCTTAATTGTGATGTCTGGATATATATACTTAATAGCACTTAAAACGTTACCGAACATTCTGATTTGTTTCCATATATAAATAACTTATTAACGTACTTATAACGTACGTAAAACTAAGAGTTTTCAAAGTCCTCAGTACAAATCCGCAATCGAAGAGATCTCTAAGTGGGCTTTTAGTGAAAGTAAGCTAAGCCGTCTTGTACAAGATGTTCGCTCATTCCTGTCTACGCCATTACGTTAGTACGACGTTGCTATACCGTGATACGATGCGAATGTAAGTTGTGTACGCTAAACAAAATATCTAACTATAAGATATAACAATAAGATGTTTGTTTATGACATAGAATTACTGTAGAAATTGTTTATATACGTTGAGCCAATGGGATGAGTAATTACGTTTTTATCTATTATTATTTTATGGTACTATTATTAAGTATACATAAATAAGAATACGTATGCGTTTATTGATGTTGAAAGGGTTTATGTTATACATTTTAGTATAACTCAACACGATGCTATCTTCTTCTATACCATATAATAAGAATGTAAATCTATGTGTCTGTACTTTTTCGATTTCCATGAAAAAAATTGTTGCGGGTCTCTAGGAATAAATAATAGAATACATTTCAATCATTTTTAGAAATGTCTGTCTGTCTGTCTGTTTGTATGAATACGCATCACTGCTAAAGTACTGGGTTCACAATAAAACCTCATAGAAGAAAATCATAAAGCATATTCTCGGGAGTAACTTATTCTTTGTTTCATTAATATCGGTTCACTATATCAAAAGTTATTGTAATTTTAATGTCGCCGCGACTTAAGTATGAGAGAAAAGTTGATAAGCAAATGGACTAAATAAATACATTCAGGTGACTTTATTAGTCATTATTTTGTACATCAGGTTTCACGTGGACGAAGTCGCAGGCACAGCTAGTTTATACTAATATTATAAGGAGGTAACGTTTGTGAGTTTGTGAGGTTGTACGGGGTAATCTCAGGAACTACTAGTCAGATTAAAAAAATCTTTCAGTGTTAGAGACGTCATTTATTGAGGAAGGCTATATATTATCACGCAATGACCAATAGGAGCGAAACACCAATGAAGAATGTTTCGAAATCGGATATTTTTTTCCTCTTCAGAGCTTTCGCTGCGTGTTAGTTCGTTAAGTGATGTATATTGGTCATATTATCAACAACAATTTTATTATAAATTCTTATCAATATGTAATGATTATAATAATTGAGCCACAGAAAGGCGTGGCCGGGTCAGCTAGTATTTAATAATTGTTAATAGAAGCGAAGATGGCTTAATTGATAGCGTGTTCGGACAAAGCGTCGTTGGAAATAGGTTCGAATCTTTGTAACTGAGGCGGAGCATCCGATGAAGGAAAACATCATGACGAAACCATAGGATTGTGGTAGATTTTTTGTAAGTTTTTTATTTATTTTTTATTGTAGCACGGCAAAATTACTGCACTATGCGTGATGGTAATAAGCACAGTACAATCCAAAAACAATGGCAACCATCGAGTGACACGCTATTCATCGCCGGTCGCCGCTGTCATGCCAGCCTGCGAAAAGCTGGATATGCACAGGCTGATCCCGAAACGCGACCCGCAGAAGCGAATCACTATGACGGGTTTTTTCGCCATATACATGGTGGTTGCAACCCAATCAGGCTGTAAACATACCACCCCGCTTTCGCCATTGCCTCGTTCGTTATTCAGCAGGGTGCACCACGTGCAGGTGAGGTTGGCTTGGGTGTCTCAAGTCTTATGATGTTATTCGACACCCCACGACACCCCAAGCCAGTCCTGTCTAGGTTTGGCGTGTTTACCATCTTGGACCACATCAACGTTTATCATCAAATGAGATAGTGGTAAAAAAAATCAATGAAAAAAAATCAAGTTCTATATATTCCAACTAGGCGTACCAGGACTCCGTCCGTGTCGAACCTAATGTAAAAAAACAGTGACTAATAATATTATTTGAATACATTAAGTCTCTTTACTTATCTACTTTTCTCTCGTACTTAAGTCGCGTCGTCATTACAATTACAATAACTATTGACAGAGTGAACCGATTTTCATGAAACCAAGACTAAATATTACTCGAGGGTATGCTTTATGATTGTCTTGAAGTTTTATCGTGAACGACTAGACATAGACAGACATTTCTAAAAATGATTGTAATATATTTTATTACTTATTCCAAGACGCATGCAACATTTCACAAAAATCTAAAAAGTACAGATTTACATTATTATTATTATTATGTATAGAAGAGGATTTAAAGCGGATAAAGCCGCAGGCGGTTGCAAGTTTTATGTGTGAAAACCACAGAACAACGAGTTAGCCGAATATTGTACAAAAAAAATATAAGAGATTTCGTGTCCTTTTATAAGTCTTTGTTTTGATGTCTTTCATGAAATATTATTCTGTTTGTTAGATAATCCCATAAATATATCTGGTAAAAGGAACATAAGCGTTACATGTAATAGGATTTTTTATTTAGTGTTGCAAAGGATAGTACTGAGTGGTGTTTTTTCGAATACTCTTCAATATTTGTATGTATTATTTATTTCTTTATATTACCACTAAAGTTCATAAACAAAGTCTACAGATTATCTAGATAATATTCAGATAAATTAGCATGATACCTGAGAGTACCCAAAATTAATTCATTTCTCATTTCGATGGTATGCACATTCGCCAGTAATTGGTAGTTCTTATCCAGACACAGTAATACTCGATTTGGTTAGGTTACACTTGTGATAAAAATAATCAGGCCAAACTAAAACTAGCAAAATCTTGATTTTATGCGGAATAAAACACTTAGTTTGCAGATTACCTAGCTAATGCTGTGCACATTAACTGCATTCAAGTTTTAACGGTGACATACGTATTAATGTTTTATATTCTTACAACTCTATATAATGTAAATAATCTTAGCTAACATTATAAAATGCAAATGTGAGTTTGTTTGTTAAACTTTCCCGTCTTATATCGGTCAACAGATGATCATGAAATTTCGCTTAGATGCATGTTGTCACGGGAGTACAAAAGAAGACAGGCTACTTTCATCTACAAAAAAGCACTGTCCCCGAGAGATAGATCAAATTAACATTAAAGCGAGCAACGCCAAGGGAAAAAGCTTGTAAATATTAGTAAAAAATAGATATAATACATTAAATCCCTGTATAAAAAATATATTAGCACACTTTTATAGTGTCTTGACAGTTTTCAAAGCATTGTCTCAATAAACAAGACTATTAAAGCAGTCTCTATAAAAACTAATTTAAGTTGTCACAGGATGATAAAACTTAAACAACTGCTCAACAACTCCAACTCGAAATAAACAAAGTAAGGATTATAATAGGTAAAGACGGAGCTCCTTAAACGTTCCATAATTAAATCTGTCGTAATATTATTAAACACGTCTAGGAATCATCTCCTGCGGCGACGGGGTCCGTCGTTAAAGAGGTTCGGAGCGGTGCGCGGCAGAATGGCCAAAGTTTGCAACGAGTCCATTATAAATCAAACGACGCCTTCGAGGCATGTCCTGAGGGACGCGAACATCTCCCGCTGTGCCACGAACTTCAACTTTGCCTCCTTAATGCCTCAACAATTAAGATAAAAAGAACGGAGGGCCTAAATTAAAGGTGGTTAAAAGATAACAAGTTAATAGACCGCTCTAACTTTAACACCAAAAAATTGCGATAACTTATAAAGAAAAAAGGCTTTTAATTATTATGATCGTTTAAGAAAATCAGTTATTTAACTTACGTACATTTTTTGTATTTAAAATTATAGTTGGCGAATTGTTGGCAGGCTTGATTCTATATGATGTTATCATATGTTTTGATTTTTGGTTAGGCATTACTAATAAAATTAGGGTACCAGTTATACGGCTGTATTACGAAAATCGTACTTATCACAACTATTTCAATCAATTTAATTCATAGGTTAATAGAAGCATAAATAATCAATTTATTAAATTATTATGTAAAGTTATTTTTTTAATGATATATTTCAAAAAACCTACGCTCTAGTGAAAGAGAGAGCTCTAAAGTTTTGTAATAGAATCTTATATTTACGAACATTAAATAAAATAATCTTATATATTACGTATATTATATAATACGTGAAGCCAAAATTTTGTACCCCTTTTTAAGCGAATTGCGCGAACGGATGAACTTGATATTTAGCATAGTTAAAGTTTATATGGCAGAGAAGTGCAGAAAGCTATTTTTTATATAAAATGCATTACAAGCATATTAAATTAATTAAAATATACATTACTCACACTACTGCTTGAATTTTACACAACATATGTAAAAGAAAAAGACATTTTTGACATCCTTCATCCTTCTTACGTTCCAATTACCTTTTCAATATTTTTAACATGACTGACGTTGCATGCCTTATATGCCCTTTGAAATCAACTGGTCAAATGTAGGTTAATTTTATAATAATATAATATGTAAATTCATAATATACATTAATAATTAATTGATAAATAATGTATCTTTAGTAAATTTATGGAACCACTGAAATAATTATTATTCTCTTGGTTATATTGAATGTCAAAATTTTTAGGTGACAGGACTGCTTTCACTTCATGTAACTTTGATTTATGTTATATTATAAGTGTAAAGCAATACATTCAAAGTCAATGTCAATATTTTAATGTTTAGTACTTCTTTATGGTGAACTTACTTCAAATGATGATTCAATAAAAAAATGAGCGAAAAATACTTTGTAAAATCAAAATAAGAAAATTTATTTGGTTATGAAAGTAATCCATGACTTAGATCTCCTTGGTTACAATGATGCAGTTCAACTTGATGTAGCAATTATATTTAGTACAGTTGATGATGAATTATGTACAAAAATGAATTTATTTTCAAAAGTTAATGGTAGTATTAAAAACATCTTTGTTTTGGATTTATCATTTGATTCTATTGTTTATCCATTACTTTTCGAAATGATGATACTGGGCATATCACTATTCCTCATAATGTACATATTATATTTAATTCAATATCACCCAGAAATACCACTCACCTGTGGTGTCGTGTAAAATTAATTGAAAATTATGTCATGACTTGCGATAAATTTCTTTATTTTCGTAAAGTTATGTTATATAGTTAGAATTTGACACTTAGCACATTATGTAACCACTTGTTTTTTGTTTCAAATTTATAATTAATTTCAATGTTCATTCAGACATTGATTTTCTTTGTTATGTTTAAAAAAAAGTGGCAAATACTGAGTAGGCATGATGAAAGCCTTTGATTGTAGAGGTTATAATACCCTTTGATAAAAGAACCCTAATAAAGTTCAAACTTTCAAAATTTCAATGAACTATGGTCGACTGTCGACCACTGGGCGCCCACTAGTAAAAATTAAAAAGATATATTATTCTTTATACCTATGAAGAATGTCACTGGTAACGAAATAAATAGATTACTATAAAACTTTGAATAGTCACAATAATATTATTAGGCTCACATCTATCAAATAAAAGTATACCTTAAATTTATTGTTTTTTCCAATTATGTTGTAGATTATACAGGGTAATTATACTCTAACATAAGTTCGGAAGGTTCTGAAATCTCGCAATTATTTTGTTCAACCCGTGCGATGAAATTTACGAACTTCGTCAAGTTCAACATTCAAGGCTTATCTTACAAACGATTACAAAATTTTGATTCCTATTTAATTTTATCTTAACTGTTCAAACTGTGAAAGTGAAGTTTCAGTAATAACGTTTTAGGTTATCACCGATTTCATTTAACAGCTTTATTCATTACTAGCTGTCCCCCGCGGCTCCGCACGCGTTTTTTTTTAATGTATTAAAGAAATGTAAAATTGTAAGTAGGAGTGTACATTACAGAAATGCTTTTTCAAATACATTTGTAACTACGACACGCACGCCATCTACTGTATTATGTTACGTGTACATTAGATATGTGAATACGAATAGTATATCGAATGGGGTGGTATTTATCATCAGTAACATACCTGGAACTTTAACCTACTATATACTACCCTCGATGCTCACTAACACTATATAAGAAAGTAATGAAAATTTTAAACTATACATTATCGAACAATTTGTGTTAAATTGTTTATTATATAGATATAACATACCCATATCGTCAATATAAATGTGTTATTCTTATACGTTGCTATAATCACTGAGTTATGTATAGTAGTTCGGTGAAGCCGTAACTGCCGCAAAGCTAATAGTCATAGTCAGTTCGAGAAAAAAAAACTGAGTTATGTAGGTGCAAACGCGGTAAATAAAACAAAATGGCTGCCAAATTGACCAAAATGATAATATAATTCAAATTACATACATTTATTATACATATTATACATGGAGTCCAGTACAGCGCACGTCTCACGCGCTTGTTTACAGTAAACAAATTATTTTTGATCAATTTCAGACAAACGAATGCATAGGTAACAGTTCATCACTACATAGTGTAAAACAAAGTCCTCTGATTTGTCCGTTTATCTGTTCGCGATAAAGTCAAAAACTACAGAACGGATTTTCATGCTGTTTTCACCAGTAGGTAGAAAGGTTCATGGGGAAGGTTTAGGTATAATTTGTCATGGTTTTCTTTTTATTATCAGGGCGGGACAACGTTTGCCGAGCCCACTACCTTAAAATAAAATAGCTCATTAGTTAGTTGTCTGCCAGTGAAAGTCCCGTGAAAATTAATTCAAGCATTTCGGATATTCCACTGCGGCTGAAAAAAACCTAAATTACTTTTTATGAGGTCTGCAATCTACCAGTGAATATCCCGTGAAAATCGGTCCAACCATTTTGGACATAGCAATGCGGACGAAGCCGCGGACAAATAAAATAGAATATGTCAACCGCTATAGTTTCGGCTATCTGGCAGTAAAAAGTAAAATTCCCGTTAAAATAGGACCAGCCGTTTTGGAGATGACCCGGAACAAACAAACAAACAGACAAAATATAATAATCTAAAAATATAGACAAAGTATAAAAAAATTTTTTTTGGTCATTTGTACCCATATCCATTCATCAAAAAGTTGTTATTTTAATTGTACATACACAAACTTTATAATACGTAATAGAGAACAAATAAAAAATTGGAAATAAAAGTAGTATAAACTTTTTGAATAGGAAAACAAAATAAACTTTGAAAATGTTTGTGATAGAAACTTACCACGTTACCATGGCAACGTATATAATACTAACGCTAACGAAATCTCTCAAAAGGAAAAAAGTGCCCGATTTTGAAACATTTTTCATTGGTGCTCTGCTTCTATTAGTCTTAGCGTGATGACATATAGCCTAAAGCCTTCATCGGTAAATGAGCTATGTAAAACCGAAAGATTTTCTCAAATCGGACTGGTAGTTCCTGAGATCATAGCGTTCAACCAAACAAACTCTTCAGCTTTATATATTAGTATAGATTATAAGTGTAGTCAATGAGTACACATACACTGTAAAAAAATTCTATAGTAATTTTACAAAATAGCTTTGGAACTTTTTATGCACAGCAATATCAAAATTCAGTTTTGTAAATTCAGTACATGACTCGTAAAGGATAATTACAAAACATTTGTTGTATTTTTTATTGAATAATTCTATAATTAGGTACTACATGAAGTTTGTAAAATTATAATGCATTTTAGTAGATTTCCTCACATCTTTTGCTAGATTACTCGAATTGTATTAGTGTATTGGGAACGTACAGTGACAGTGCACATACGATTATTATCTACACATTGCGTTCATACTGGGCTAAACCCGTATATTGTCATTCTCTAGTATGTTTAACCCTAGAAACAAACATTGTTACACTAGATATAACTAGAATATAGTATATATATAATAAGAATATAATGTAGACTAGAAATATATACTAATGTCACTAGTCCGCGTGATGATGCACATCCGAATTTTGTCGACATGATAAACACTTGATATTTTACCAACACGATGTAACGAAAACAAGTCAATTATTTAGACGATGAGCAGACGAGAGGTCAGTTAATTGTTTGGGATATCTGGCGAATTGAATCAATGTTAGACACACCGCCACACCACAAAAATACTGCGAGCTAGCTCGATTATGACGCTGTCTCCTTAAACATTAGTGAATAATTAAGTGTAATACAGATGTTAGTTTTTTGAAGTTACACTTCTTTTGGCGCGTTAGGGAAAGGGAGAATAAATTTTTAAGATGCGCGCGCACACCGTCACGAAAAACCGACACTCTGAAGTTAGCTATAGTCAACATTTTGTTTCTTTGTATTTATTGTTTGTATTTCTCTGTATTGAAACTTTCAATGTATTAAATACCTTTTTTCTATTGTTAGTTTCGTTTTTTCTATAAACGTAGAATAAGGCGAAAGATAAAATTTTTGAAAAGATTTTTATCTTGTTACGCCAAAGAAGTATAACTTCTAACGCTTGTACACACACTTTTTTCGCGAATATTATTATAGAAGATATTGAACGGTAGGACCGTTGACCGTTCAAAAGTAACCGACGACATGTCGTCTTATAAAAGTGATCAGATAATTTAACTTTATTGTGTGTACTCTTATATGTTACAATAATAAATATACCTTTGGAGAAACATCTAAAAAAGTGTGTTGATAGAGAAAATAACTTGACGTCGCGCCATGGCGACAAAATACGATGGTTGAGGTTTGTAATTAAATCAGTGTAGTCCAGAGGGACACCGCGGCGCCGTGATTAGATTAGACGCCGGCCACGATTACGTAGATCAGATTTATATCACGTTGCCTGAAGGCAGAGCTGCAGTACGTTAGCGACTCATTATAATGTAGATAGGAAAACTTATAAACAAAAAATAATATAATTTATTCCCTTACATAGCTTGTACATACTTACTTTCTCTCTAAATTCTACATAAGTTTAATATCTCAATTGCAATATGTAAATATCTTGTACCATAAGTTTGTTAAAATACACGAATGAAACCCTGAGATACACATTAAGGTACTTTATTCAGTTCTAAAGAGCTACAAAGAGCATATGAAATAAGATCAGATTGTGTAGACAGACTTTATTTACATTTTGTTTAGTTATCTGTAAGCTCCGCTACTTTAAACGATGTACCCATTTTATATATGCTCTTGGAAAATTTCCATGAAAGTATTCTCATGTTAAATCATGAAATATAAGTAAGCCTTGTTTAATATCAGTGAGCCCCAGGTTATACCGACAAGTCAGGTCGTCGTCATTAGAGGGGTTACCGTCCCATTGCATAATAAAATGGGCGAAGTTTCCTCAAGTCCATTATAAATTAGACAGCGGAGAGCCGCATCACTTAAGATAGGTAAGATTTGACCCGGCACGAGTTTTAGCTACCGAACTTCCCCTTACGTTGTCGCTACGATCTTGATAAAAAGAACTACCCATGATTCAAACTTCGAGCTGGATTAAATGGTAAAGAATTACCGTTGAAGTTTAGAAGTTATAGATAATGTATTATTCTAGTTACTTTTTCTTAGAACAGACATACTTTAATTAATATTATCGGTCGGTGTATGAACAAACTAAAGAAATTTCACTTAGTTTCAGATACACCAGTCTGTCGTCTCGTCTGGGTAAAGTTTGAAGTGCCCGCAACTTTCCAAATATTGTCTTTAATGGATTTTATTAAATATTTTTAAACTCTTATGGTGTTTTTACATTGAAAGTGTACAAAATTTACAGACATGCTTAAATTGAGATATCTACAATTATTATCTTGTTAACAATAAAATTACTTTATAAATAATCATGACCTTAAAATTATTGTTGGAACAGGATCGATAAATGAGCAATATTATAACCATTTGAGACAAGCGAGATGTTACTTTATGTATCTATTCATATGAAATCTTGTAAGCTATAACATTTAAATGGCAACTTGTAATGAATTACCTATTTCTCGTTAAACGTCGTTTTCTTTGGATTGCGCTTATCATTATTATAAACAGTGGTTAACACATTGTCGTATTTGTATGAAAGAGATGTCTAATTTATCGGAACATTATGCATCCCACATATTAATACACGAATATCATGATGATAACTAATGAAATAATAAAGATTTTAATATTTAAAGAGTTCGTGAAGAAATTCTTCCTACAAGACTAAGTAACGTCAAACTTATTATATAAAATACATGCGTATTATGTAAAATGTAATATAATGAATATATTAGGTATGTAATATAATGAATATATTAGGTATGTAATATAATGTATATCTTAATATATATATTTCTTGTGTGCGTGTGTATGTGACTGAACTCCTCCTAAACGACTGGACCGATTTTGATGAAATTTTTTGTGAGTGTTCGTGGAGATTCGAGAAGGTTTAGATCCATTTCCCCGCGGTGGCCCTGCGATCCATTTTTTGGTTTTTTTTTTTTTTTCAAGGCAGGACAACGTCCGCCCGGTCCGCTAGTATATATATATAAATTAGAACATTTAAAAGGATTATATATAAACAGGCACGATCATTGCTAGACAAATTCAATAATTGTTCGAATGATTACAGCATTCGTATTTATTGTCTATAGAATGTGGACGCTGTTAAACACAAAGAATAAAAATTTCAATCCAAGATAATATCCATAGTCTTTTTCTTCTAAAGCAATTCCAAGAAGTTTCAAGTACTCGTTATTCTGATTGTTACAATTACAATAAAAAAAAAACATTTTAAAACTAAAGGCTTTGTGGAAACGGGTACCAAGTAAAGGACTTCACGGCGCTTCCCTGTAAAAGCATTTAAACCAAATACTTTTTTGAAGAACATGCTATTGTTGCTACGTAAATATACCATCATTTTTTTTACTCACATCATACATATGCCATTGTTTATTATACCACGACAAAATGACGACAGTTATACTTGATGGTAAGCACAGTGCAATCGAAAAATAATGACGCCCAACGAAAGATCTAGAATACATTGGTAGTAGTAACTGTCATGGCGTCCTGTAAATGCGAAAGCTGGATATGCATTTGTTTATTGTGAAACTTCACAAAGTAAAAGGGAGTCACTATGACTGGTTTATAACCATGAGGATGATAGTAGCGAATCAGTCGTGTACAGACATCCTACATGATAGTGAAATGTATATCAGCTGATCTAAGAACGCGACACACCTAAATGTGCTTCTAACGCGGGTGTTACACCTGCTGTATCATGATTGCGATCTTGTCAAGGTCGATTGCCATGTCTTATGCCTTTTTTTATTAACGTGGGCAAATCCGTTATGGATACCTTGATAGAGTGCGCTGCGCAGCGTCTTTCGCTGCGCCGAATTCATGGCATGCGGCGGTCGGCTCCCTGCGCGCGATCTGACACAGGTACCACCCGAAACAATGATGCCCGGTGAGTACCTGCACCAGTCGAAACGGCAGGGAGCCCCACTTCCTGTTACACCATTCTGGCAGGACCGGGCGGACGGCGTCAGTTGTGTAACGCTCGTAACGAGTGACCGCCAGTTTGCAATCGAGTTTTAGGTTTTTTAAGATTTTTCACGTTTAAATATACAATTGAAACCGGACTACAGAAGAAGACATAAGGTACTTTTGTACATAAGGTAACCAGAACAGCAACTACAAACAAATCTTCACTAACGCGAACGATGTGCCAAAGCTAGCCACAAAGATAGAAACACAGACCCAGTCACGGTTTGCTGCTAGTACATTTATAATGTACCTATAAACATAGAATACTTATCACATAGAAATATTCTCTCCTATCCTTCCTCCACAACCGAACCACGTGTGCTGGGCTTCGGAGCCACAGTTTTACGGTAAATTGTATGTCGGCAGGAGCTAAAAAGTTCACAACGTCATATCTTTGCCGTAGCGTGAAGCTGTAGAACAATCTCCTGGCCAGTCTGTTCCCTCCTTCCTATGAGATGGGGTCCTTCAAGCGTAACGTGAAAATATACTTACGCAGGCCGGCATGACAGCGGCGACTGGCGATGGACAGTTTGTATCTCGGTGATGGCTTTTGGATTCTACTATGCTTCCCACCAGACATAGTCACTTTGTCGTGCTTCAATAATAAAAAATCTCAAAAAGTGTTCCAATGAAGTTTGCAATTTTAGATTCGTAGTTTTCACCTTTTTAAACACCCATTATTTATAAACTGTATACAGTTTAATAACGTTGTTTACATCATTGAAAATACTTAGAACCTATACAAAATCATAAAAGTGAAAGTAAATCTTTAGCAAAATCTATTTATGTAGACAATATATAAATATTTTTTAACAAAAAAATATGTACTCGAGTAAATGCGATATTTTCTTTAATTTCCGTTACGTCACTCGTCCAATTGAGAGAACGATTGGAAATCGTTGGAGCAAGATATTCTCGACACCCCTACAGTCCTTGAATATATTTTTCCTGTCGTTTCGCTGGGTATATCAAATAAAATTAAGTTTTGAAAACCATTAGCAATAAATCATTTCATTTGTATTCTTGATTTATTAGCAGGCATTACCTAATTTTAATGAACAAAATTCACATGGATAACTTATAAATATTAATCATGCTATTATAGAATACTTTGTGCTCTTATTTTATGAACACAATCATCATTAATCAAGTGAGTAAGTGTTAATGTGGTTTAAGATGGTCACTTGGTGCTTGGCGACAAATTTTTAATTTAAAGGTGCTAAAGGTTAGCAACCAGACAAGCAAAATACCCTATACTACATTGCAATTTGCAATTTGAATCTAAAGGCCAGATAGAACTTACGTGGTTAGAGACGGTATCTAAACATGCTAAAATTAAGTCACTAGATGTAGGTTTGTGTTAAAAGTGATTGAAACTGGATATGTTTTTTTTTAAGGGACTTTTATCATTTTTTGACATGTCAGTTCAATCGTAACTTATATCTATATACAACTAAAATTGACTGTATATGTATTATAGAAGTCATGCGATTAGAATGTATGTTTGCTAAATAAGGTTTAACAAAACATACAGTTTTAGCTCACAAATAAAAATATTCGTAAAAATATTGTTCATTTTTATCACGCTTTTATTAGCTTCACCTATATGTATGTATGTAACCGACCCCTTTGAGCTCGATTTTGTTCTACTTTGAACGATCAGATTTAATTCAAACTTTGCACACCTGTCAAAGGTCGATGACAATGCAATAATCCGAAAAAAAGTAAAAAAAAATTTTTAACTAAAAAATGAAAAATAAATAATAGTTTAAAAAAACTAAAAAACACGCTTTCATATAAAATCCAACTAAAAAATATATTTTTGTAAAAAGTGACAAAAAAATGATAAAAATACTGATATCCGGAGGTGCTGATATTAACAGTGACGCATCGCATGTTAATATCAGCACCTCCAGATATCAGTATTTTTATCATTTTGTTGTCACTTTTTACAAAAATATACATTTATTTCTAATTTACACTATTCTTAATCCAAATTTATTACATTTAATTTTCTGTTTTTTAGTTGGATTTTATATGAAAGCGTGTTTTTTTAGTTTTTTTAAACTATTATTTATTTCTAGTACACTTTATGTCAAAACATTCAAACTAGTAAAATTTGAGGGAGTATTTTTTATATTTAACTTCATAAATCTTAATAGTAACTCTAGAATCTGAAGAGCTCAATCGTTCTTTTGGGATTTACATTGTATTCAGTTTATGACCTAACTAAAAAAATTTCACCGATTGTCTACAATCTAAGGAACAGTTAGCGTTCGTCAGACACATTCGTATGAAAGATTTCTAAGTATAATTAGACATTCAGCTGGTATTATAGTATTATTCATTAATAATTCTAGTTATTTTTCTTGATAATAAATAACGATAACTAAGTAAATAAGTCGTGGTGGTCTAGTGGTTTGACCGGTGGAATATCATTTCGATGTCCGCAGGTTCGAACCCCGGCACATGTACCAACGAATTTTTAGGAATTCGCGTACATTTACTAATTTAAATTGGTAACACTATCGGCTGACGGTGAAGGAAAACATCGTGAGGAAACCTAAACCTGAGAATTGTTCTTGTAGTACTACTATAGTGGGAAAACATACAACTGTCGATTTCTCAGAGTTTGAAATCACCAATACGTCGTGGGCTGGCGTGGTGATTATGCCCATACCTTCCTTCGGGAAGAGGCCTATGGCCCTGTAGTGGGTCTCTTACAGGGTAATGATGATGATGATGATGATGATGATGAAGTAAATTTGCAATTTACATACTTCAGCAATATGCACTGTACATAAAATACCTACGCTTTTAAACCTTGCGTCAACGCTCGGGAAGGCGATTTCGTAAAAACATAGAAAGAAACTTGCCCTTCAAAAAATCCAAGTGTTTTTTTTTATACTATTTAAGTTTTTTAGCGTTTAACCACAATCTTATCTGATGTTAAATGACTGTTTGGTCCAAGATAGTAAGCACGCTAATACCTAAATGGATTGGCTCTCATGTGCAGTTACCAGAACACACCCATAGGTGCTTGGCATCAGATATTCAACTTAAGAGTGATTATTAGCCATGCCAGCTTAGAGAAATCCCTACCATCATGCTATGTTTCCATCACGATGTTTTCCTTGATGGTAAGCTTCAGCTCATTCACGAGGATTCGAACCTACGTCGATCGATGTAGTGTTAAAATCGATATGCCAACTACTGATCCAACATCACTTAAAACTGTATATGATGAGAATCACTCTAGTTGGAAATTAACAAAAAAAGATGAATGTTTAATAACACTGGCGTATACAGGTAGCGTGGATGCACTTCGAGCAATCAGCCATACTGACAGTCCACAACCACGTAATCACGCGCAACCCTCGTGTAAGCGTTACACACGACAAGCATAGAACCTGGTTTTTACATATATCCGACGTCCGTGAGGAAGATCGAGGGCGGTACATGTGCCAGATCAATACCGTCACTGCCAAGACGCAATTTGGATACTTGCACGTTGTTGGTAAGTGGTTATTATCAGTTTACTTTGTACTGGCTCACACCTAAAAGTAGGTCTCTTGTAGTCTACCAACCCTTTAATTTACCTATTTAATCATTGTTAGTTATTCTACGGAAAGCTTTGGCGACTACTTATCTACTACTACTACTCTAGCAAATATTTACTAAAACACTTTTCTTTTATGGCAGAAATTATGGACAAATTCGACTACTGGTCATGTCTTTTAAATTTTTAGAAATAATAAAAGGGCGTTGTGTCTTAAGCAGGGTGCATTGGCTCCAGAAAGATATTTAAACAGTACTTAAAGACACTAAAAAATAATAAGACCCTGAAAGTTCAAGATCTCTAATGCATTGGTTTTCGAGACAAAGTAAAATAGGTGTGTAAAAAAATCTAAGGACTGACTTAACCAATTGACTCAAATTTTAATATGCTTTAGGGACTAATATCTAGACAATTTTTTTTTAATTGTACTTTTTACTATGCGAAAATTTTGATAAAATTATAGAACCATTGTTTTTTCAAACCTTACATATAAGACTTTGACATATTAAAATTAACTTCTAAAAAACCCTTTGAATCATATTACTTTGACAAAATTTAGGTACAATTATGAAACAATATTTCTTCAAATCTTATATATTTTCCTATAACTGTTTGATATTTTAAAATAGGTTCACCACAATATAAAAACTTTAAATATGATATTATTTTTTAGAATTAAACTTGTTATGTTTGGTTTTCCTGCACCGATTAGTATCATTTTAAAGTTTGAATGATCTATTGCTAGGTATATGGAAACTGTAAGTTAATTAAAGTGAGACGTGAAATATGGGTAATAAAGTGGATGTTGTTTACAGTGCCGCCGACGATCGACGACTCGTTGAGTTCGAGTGATGTTATCGTGCGAGAGGGAGCCAACGTCACTCTGACGTGCCGCGCTAATGGCTCACCTAAGCCCACTATCAAGTGGAAAAGGGACGACAACTCAAAAATCTCTATCAACAAGGGTCACTCCGGTAAGGCGTTTAACCAATTAGTTATATTCTTTTTTTTAATATATTTAATCTTTACGTCACATTTCAGTTTCGGAATGGGAAGGGGAGATATTGGAAATGGCGAGGATTTCACGCTTAGATATGGGCGCTTACCTTTGCATTGCCAGCAATGGAGTTCCGCCTACAGTGTCGAAACGTGTCAAAGTCAGCGTTGATTGTAAGCCAATATAACAGAATAATATGGTCTAATGTATTAAGCATTGGCTTTAATGTTTTTCTATTTTCAGTTCCACCTATGTTATGGATTCCGCATCAACTAGTCGGCGCCCCTCTTTTCTACAATGTTACGTTGGAATGTTTCACTGAAGCTCATCCGACGTCGTTAAATTATTGGACAAGAGACGATGGTCACATGATACATGAAAGTCCTAAATACCACATGGAGAATACTGTTGGTTTGCCTGTATATAAAACACATATGAAATTACTCATAAGACATATAACAAACGAAGATTACGGTACTTATAAATGTGTGGCTAAAAATCCAAGAGGGGAGTCGGATGGAACAATACGTTTATACAGTGAGTGTACTTTTAAATGAATTATAGATTACTAATTAAGTAACTGCGACTTCATATATGTCCTTTATTATCTTAACAATATATTTTATATGCAGAAGAAAAAACACAAGCACTACACCGCTTGCTCCACTTCTCCGCGGCAAGATAACACACATCGCTGAACGCGTAGTTTCGTAAAACTTTTACTATTTTATATTATTAAAGCTACCGTCATATATATATATGCATCGTTATTAAAATTACAATAACTTTTGATAGAGTTAACCGATTTTAATTAAACCAAGACTATGTGCTACTCGAGGATATGTTTTATGATTTGGGGGTTTTATCGTTAACGCAGTACTTTAGCAGTAATGCGTGGTCAAAAAAACAGATTGACATTTTTTAATTGAAATGTTTTTTATTACTTTTTCCAATTTTTTTAACAATAATTAGAAACGTATACAGACACGTGACATTATATTCTTATTATATGCATAGACATAGTATAAGGTATATTTTGTACTAACACCCAATTGTCATTGAACTAATAATACCATCCGTAGCTTCTTCACCACCAACAACTACTCCGGATCCTCGAGCTGTGACCGTTCCACCGCCATCAAGACCGCCTCGTCGCGATACCCCATTCACCGACAAAGGTAAATTTTTCTACCCTTACTCTATTTCATATGTACAGTAGAGCATCTACTAAGCTGATGTTCTCCTACCACGGATGACAGACCTCAATAAGTCATGAATATTACAAATATATTTAATTTAGAAAACAACGATAAGTCCGTTAAGCTGAACATCTGCGTCTATACCTATGTTTTTTTTACCTGAAAATTGGACAACAAATTTCATCGATATCGGTCAAGCCGTTAAAGAGGGTAAAAAAATACGAACATACACACCGAAATTTTTACATAAAGATAAACTTCCGCTATCGTTTCGTAGTTACGTCACAGAAAATAAATTTTACATTAAGTTATTTTGCACTAACTTTTGTTCACGGCTACGCTCACTTTAATGTGGATACGAATTTTCATGACGTTCGGTTAAGTAGTTAAAGCATGCACGCGTAACAAACAAACAAACTCACCTACGCATTTATAAAATTAGTTAGAATTAGAAATGTCGTGTTATAAGCTATACTAACTGATAGTTAACGTCGATAATTAATTTTAGTATCTATCACATTTGGAATCAATATAATATTCCGTCTACATTTCAATACAAGCGTTTGCTTAGCAAGGCATGTGTGTTAGTTCTACTTCAATGTAGTTTATACCGTACTACGAGGAATTTAAAAACCCGGTATCGTCGCTTTGATTTCAGACGGATTCTCGTTTCTCAATACCCGTAAACATACTAAGCTAGGGTAAAAGGGAACGTAATCTCGTGTCAGAAACTTTAAAATACGAATACCCTATAACTTGTATAAATATTTTGGAACTGAAATAGGTAAAGGTTTTTTTTAGGATATCCATAAATTGTTCTCATTGTTCAGGTGACGTTCACAGATAAAGCTCGAAAGTTTTCTGTGTAAATGCGTCATTATTTAGTTATACAATATCCCATGGTAATTAAAATAACAACAGCAATTTACGTGGTCGAACGAGTTTATTAATTACCGATACCGGACGCGATAAAATGCACCGAAACAACATTTTTACGCAGACAGTTCCGTTTATTAAGAGATAATATTACCTTTACGAGTTGTATCCCCGCGTGACCGATCGGTTTGTTTTCATTGTTTGCTGCTGTTTCAGTTATTATTAGTGGCTGTAACGTTTGTTTATAGATCGTAAACAGTTACGACGATCTGCTTGTCGCCACTCTCAGTCAGTAGTTTGTTAACTCGGCTTAAACGTTATGGGCTATCATAAATTATAAACAAGTCGATTTAATACAAACAAAATGTTTTATGAAGTGGCCCATTATGCGTTCACCGTAATAAAATATATTTATATTAAAGATAGTTAAGGACTAATGTAATAGGCTACACCATATGTTACATCAAATAGATTCTTCTAACGATGATAAACAGAGTTTTATTCGTTGTTTACTAAAACAAACTTAAAGCCTGATTTAACGTTCCCACGTCGATTAATTGAAGTCTCTCCCATCATTATTTATTAAGACTATAAAACAAAATAATACATTCGGTGTAATAATACAAGCTGTGCCCCGCGGTGTAGTTCGCAATAATTTTTCGTGCCGTCGCACTCCCATATCCCGCGCTGTGTAACACGGCCTGCTCGCACATTTACTTCGTTCATACTTAGTGAACTTTACGACCTACACTTTGTATGATAACTGCTACGCTTCTAAGGGTCGTAGCGTAATGTTATCCTGTAATCTTCTTCAATAACTATACTGTCAAATGTGTTTTCTTTTAATCTCATTGGTAATTTCAGGAATTCGCTCGTTCGAACTAAATAAAACATACACGGTCTTATGACAAAAACAAAAATAAACACGGATCTAACACGAGTTTTACTAAGCAGTGCCTAGAATTTTAAATCTAGTTCAAGTCACGCTTAAAATACTTTGTTACAAAAGCGTGTCCAAACAACTCTGAATAACATTCTTCAATTTGATCTCATCATTCAAAAACATTATACATTATATACAGATATTTCACAAACAATTTCCAGTTATAAATAATATTTTAATTCAGATCTTCATTAAGAAAATTTAGTTATTATACATTAAATTGGTTATCATTCTTGTGATATTTTAGTTAAAAGAAAATAATGTATAAATTATAAAATAAATAAAATAAGCAATTTATAAGATTTATATATTACGTCAAAGTGCGTAAGACAGAACAACATTATAATGACAGATTAAATACTCTGTCAGATGTCAATAGTGTAAGTCGTTAAAGAAAATAAAGAGAAAAAAATTATTTTAATAGTGTCATATAGTAGTAGTTACGATTTACTTGTGAATCTTTAAAACTGTTCAATTTATAAGTAGTTATTTCCAAATTAATTATACCCACGAAATTCATAATTTATTACGAACCACAACAATAACATAAGTACAGTCAACTTAGACAAGTGTTAGAGAATAGTTGAATTTAAATAATGTCCATCGTAAACAAGGGTAAGGCACTCTTTTGTAATCAAACTTTTTTTAAGTAAGAGTTCAATGCGTATTGTAACTTTTTTGTAATAACACTGACAGTCTCTTAAGTTTTATAATATGAGTATAGATTCGTTATATAACAACTGAATACGTTACATTATACTTTATGTACTAAAGTTGCGTAGTAGTAATATAGTCTCTATAGAAGTATGAAGAGATAAATTGATAAAATAAATTCTTCTTAAAATATCTACTAAGCTATAATTTTCATAATACAAGTTTTAATATTCCAACTTGTTACGTTCTCGTCATTATTTCTGATATCGGCAAGTTGGCCATTTTCCCGGACATGTCGTTCGCCGGACAACATCTTGCGCCACAACCTATTACAGCCAAGTGTTCACTTCCGCTTTTCTTGTTACAAACTCTTAATAAGCTTTTGTGAGGATAACTTTTTAACTACGTCAATATTCATATAAAAACTTTATTACACGATACATAGCGGTCGTGATACAACAGTTACGATATTAAAGTTCGTACAAAAAGTAAATCAGGATAGTAGGTAGATTGAAGTTAGTTTAGACGTTGGTTTTTTTCGTGGAAAGTTGGCGGCGATGGCATGGCTTGGCCATTGCAGGCCGCATCGACGTTTTGTTTTTTGTAGCCATTACGAATTTACGGTTGGTCCGCAGCCACTCGACAATATTGCGCAACTTTTCAATATTGTTAGCTGCTGGCCAACCGCCCGCCATATTGAATCCGATGACTTTACTTCTAAGTTTTTACGGCCACGTTATTTATAAGAATAATCATATATTTCAGTATTTTTAAACAGAATCTCATGTAATGTTATCGTCCATTTTTTTCCATGTTCGAATAACATTAACCTTTCATTATAATGCCTAACATGTGAATTACCTAACACTTTATTTATCAGAAAAGAATCGACAACAGTAACATAATAAAATAGCTATAAAGTGCAACCAAATTGTTAAAAATAAATTATGCCAGTACTTGTAGTCGATAACAGCATTTATTATAAAATAAAAAACAGATTAATTATACAATACAGAAGATAACAATAATATAGAAGATACAATTGAGTAAGATTAAAAAAAAAACAAGAAAATTGTTTAGAAATAATACAATATTATTTAATGAGTTAATAAATTATGGGAATAAAAATTCATGAAGTTATTAACTTCGTAGTTACAGGTTACCATCTAGTTATAAGTTTCTTTTTGATAAATATTATAAATTCGAATGTGAGTTTTGTTCGTTACGCTTTCACACTTTAATTAGTTAACCGATCGTCATGAAATTTTGCATACACGTTATCAGAGATAGAAGGTACATAGGGTAACTTACATCCAGAAAAAAGTGCTGTTTCTGGTGGAGAAGTCAAACCTTTATTAACGCGAGCGAAACCACGGACAAAAGCTATTCTAGATAAAATTATTAAAATTAAATTAATTGCTCATATGGCCCATATTTTAGCTACAGCTTTTATGCATATATTTATTTGGAAAACTATTTTAGACAATCCTAAAAGTAAACGATATTAAAAGTACATCAACATCCAGCGTCAGGAAAATCATATCCATTGTAAACGATTACTTTCATTTAACATTAAATCTCTTCGATAAGCTGTGAAAAAATGTAGGTGAATTTTATAAAGCATTCTGCTTATAATTGTTCTAACGAATAATAATTGTTCTAACGGATAATAATTGTTCTAACGGACAATAATTGTTCTAACGCATAATAATTGTTCTAACGGATAATAATTGTTCTAACGGATAATAATGGAAGTTACATAATTACTTGTTTTTTATTTAGTGTATGCTTTCACTTACTTTATACTTATTGACTTATTAATCAATCTCTTAATGTTCGATGTATAAATAGATATGAATTTAATTTTGAAGTAATTTTCAAGGTGAACTCACAACTAATGAAAAGTCTCATAGAATGAGCGCAATGAAAGAGAATTATATTAGCATCGGTTTTATCATTTTAATCAATATGTAATCTTGGCTGTATTGTAAAAGAAACGATATGACAGTCAGCAATGTCTAGAGCAACTATTACTTTAGTTCCCATTTTTTTTTTTTTTTCTTTTTTTTTTTTTTTTTTTTTTTTTTTTTTTTTTTTTTTTTTTTTTTTTTTTTTTTTTTTTTTTTTTTTTTTTTTTTTTTTTTTTTTTTTTTTTTTTTTTTTTTTTTTTTTTTTTTTTTTTTTTTCTTTTTTTTTTTTTTTTTTTTTTTTTTTTTTTTTTTTTTTTTTTTTTTTTTTTTTTTTTTTTTTTTT
This sequence comes from Antheraea yamamai, assembly GCA_036509395.1. NCBI lineage: Eukaryota > Metazoa > Arthropoda > Insecta > Lepidoptera > Saturniidae > Antheraea > Antheraea yamamai. The sequence continues at coordinate 11,804,674 of AP028428.1, read as the reverse complement.
TTTTTTTTTTTTTCTTTTTTTTTTTTTTTTTTTTTTTTTTTTTTTTTTTTTTTTTTTTTTTTTTTTTTTTTTTTTTTTTTTTTTTTTTTTTTTTTTTTTTTTTTTTTTTTTTTTTTCTTCTCTTCTTTTTCTTTTTTTTCTTTTTTTTTTTTTTTTCTTTTTTTTTTTTCCTTTCTTTTTTTTTTTTTTTTTTTTTTTTCTTTTTTTTTTTTTTCTTCTTTTTTTTTTTTTTCTCTTTTTTTTCTTTTTTTTTTTTTTTTTTTTTTTTTTTTTTTTTTTTTTTTTTTTTTTTTTTTTTTTTTTTTTTTTTTTTTTTTTTTTTTTTTTTTTTTTTTTTTTTTTTTTTTTTTTTTTTTTTTTTTTTTTTTTTTTTTTTTTTTTTTTTTTTTTTTTTTTTTTTTTTTTTTTTTTTTTTTTTTTTTTTTTTTTTTTTTTTTTTTTTTTTTTTTTTTTTTTTTCTTTTTTTTTTTTTTTTTTTTTTTTTTTTTTTTTTTTTTTTTTTTTTTTTTTTTTTTTTTTTTTTTTTTTTTTTTTCTTTTTTTTTTTTTTTTTTTTTTTTTTTTTTTTTTTTTTTTTTTTTTTTTTTTTTTTTTTTTTTTTTTTTTTTTTTTTTTTTTTTTTTTTTTTTTTTTTTTTTTTTTTTTTTTTTTTTTTTTTTTTTTTTTTTTTTTTTTTTTTTTTTTTTTTTTTTTTTTTTTTCTTTTTTTTTTTCCCTGACAAAAATATAGTGCTTGTCGAAAGAAAATTTTCGTTACTATTAAAAAACAACAGTGTGTGTGAATAAACACTAAAAGTAAATGAACAATCTTCTTCTTTCTCTTTAATTACTTCAAGCAGTGCAAATTGTTATTCATATTAGATTAATCTATATATAAATAAGTAAAAACAAAACAATTCACCATTTTTTTCTTTTGTTTGTCAACCGATTTTTTTATTCGGAAGCTATTGACGAGCTTTAGTGTTATCAATAAAAAAAAATGAAAACAATTACTTTATTTTCCATACCGTCGACGAGTTTTTTTTATGTCATAGCTGGCAAACGTACAGGTGGGTCACCTGATGTTAAGTGATCACCACCGTCCATAGACACTAACAACACTAGGGGAGTCGAAAGTGCGTTGCCAGCCTGTATTTGGGGGATAGGGAGGTAGGGGGTTGGAGAGGCCAGGTGGGCCTCCGGCGCTGTTACTAACCTAACGAAACGCAACAATGCAAGCACTGTTACTTCACCTTGAGTCAACACCTTACGTAAAATAACTGTAGATATATTAACACGTGATGAAAAAACTTTGTATCCTTTATAATAGACTAGCCTCTACCCGCGACTTCGTTCGCGTGGAATAGTTACTTTGGGCTAACGCTAACACGCAGCGGAAGCACTCAAGAGGAAAAAACCCCGATTTTGAAACATTCTTCATTGGTGCTCCGCTCCTATTGGTATTAGCGTCATAACATATAGCCTACAACCTTCCTCGATAAATGAGCTATATAACACTCAAAACTTAACACTTTTTCAAATCGGATCAGTAGTTCCTGAGATTACCCCCTACAACGTCAGAACGTCACAAACTCACAAACTTTACCTCTTTATAATATTAAGATTATTATTAATTATTATTATCATATATTTTATTAGTATAGATATAGATGATAGAATTATACTATGATAGAACTATGATAGAATTTCGACAACTGGATGACCATTTATAATGTATATATCGCCATATAATAGTATCGGGAACTAAAGTGTTCATAAAAAGTTAGCTTGGTTAATTTGATGTATACTTAATTTATAAAAAGTTCATACTATTAAGCCCTTCTCTTTCTATAGTAATGTTAGGATTCGACTGATTTTCAGTACGATTACGCTACTTAATGACTAATTGATAAGTAATAATTATGTCAACAGGTACCAATTATAAATCGAATTTGAACGAAATCGACAAAGGAAAACAGAAACCTGACGAAGGCGGTGGAAAAAATCATTTCAACTGGGTGGAAGGTGCATCTCAAGTTACAGGTGAGATTTTCATAAATTAGTACTGCACAAACGTTGACAGACAAAAGAAATAAATTACAAAAAAAAAAATTCAGTGAACTTTTTTTTATTTTGCATATATATGGAATATTAATTAAAGTACTATCGGGCCCGGCGAACGTTGTCCCGCTCTGATAATACAAAACATTGACAAATTATAAACCTAAATCTTCCCCATGAATCTACTGGTGAAAAGCGCATGAAAATCCGTTCAGTAGTTTTTGACATTATTGTATTTATGTATTAACAGACAGACAGATGTGGCAGAGGACATTGTTTTATACTATTTAATAATAATTCCTATAATAGAAAAGTGCAACGTATAAAAAATATATTTGACTTCACAGGTAAAGCAGTCTGGAGAAGAAGCAACGTATTAGTTCTCATTGTAATTGTAATGCTACATATGACAATTGAAAATCATTGTTAATTTACTCGTGTTACTCGTTACCGCTGTCCATTTTTAATAAAACACATTTATTCGTAAATAATAGATTAATTAGTTAGGTATGTATACAAAATGTAATTATAATTACTTAGCACACACGCGTTTATGTTTTATGATGTATTTTGAAAGAATATTTCTGTTCTTTTTTCCGTTGGAGAAATTATTTGATATCTTAGTAGTTAAATATTTAGTTCTACTTGTATATGTACGTATAAATCAAAATTTAAGTAAAAAATTGATTTCATTGACATTTCCAAATTATCACAATGTACTAATATAGTCCATATAACTCAAGATTTGTAACATACAGATGTCTATTTAAAAGAACGAATAATGTTCAACCAATAGCACTTGAGCTTAGAGCTTTCAAAGAACCTGCTGTCCGCAAAACCTATTATGTAAAGAAAGAAATATATTAGTCCTTAAAATAATGTCATTGAAAACAGGTAAATTAGAATATTATAATATAAGTACATCTCAATATATTATATAAAGGTCATTTGTCATAACCAAATTATATCCATAGATATAAGCGTTGTTAATTATTATATTTACAAACATAAGTATAGTCGTTTATTGTATAACAGTTCCTTGAACTAATAATGCGGTTAGATAAAATATAATTAAAAATGTGTCGGAATCGGTAGAATAATACTCCGAAGCATTTGGCTCAACCGCAAAGAAGCATATAAATTTTTGCACGTCTACTATTATATGTAAAGAGTGCACTATTATCATAGAAGTTTTATTTTAGTATAATTGTATAATAATATAGAGTAAGACTGACTTTTATTTTATTGTGTTTTAGGTAATGACGTAGGTACGTATTTGAAAATTATTTCACGTGCTTATTTTAAACCTCATGTTCGCTGTGATAAAGAAAAATTTAAAATTAAAGAAGTTTGCAAAACAATTTAAAATTATAAACACAGCTATCGTTTTTAACGTAATCGTATATTTGAAAAAAAAAATATAATGTGCAGGCTAATATGAAAAATTAAGAAAGCTTTTTTAGTGGCAATAGTTTATCTGTACTAATATTATAAAAAGGTAAAGTTTCTGACGTTGTGACGTTGTAGGGGGTAATCTCAGGAACTACTGGTCCGATTTGAAAAATTCTTTCAGTGTTATATAGCTCATTTATCGAGGAAGGTTATAGGTTATCATCATCATCAGGTATATCATCACGCTAAGACCTTGGAGCAGAGTACCAGTAAAGAATGTTTTTTTTTCCTTTTGAGAGCACTCTCTGCGTGTTAGCGTTAACACAAAGTAACTATTCCACGCGGACGAAGTCACGGGCGGAGGCTAGTATTTTATAAATATAATGTTTTTTGTTATGAAATACACATTTTTAATGAATTTTTGCCTGTTGTGGAGCATTCACTGTCAATTATAATAGTTTTATACGTGGTAGCCTCTATGTTATCCTTAAAAATATGTTGCCAAAATAATATACTATAAGGGAAGTATTACATGAGTGGAATTTATGTATATATTATATACTTACATATTAATATCGGGAGCCATACGCAATTGAATGTGTTTTATGAACTGTATGTGTATTGATTGTTTTAAATATACTTTATATTAATAATGAAGCCTGGACGATTGTAGCTTTACATTCGTCACGAAATAAGAATGAATAGATTATTATAAAATAAAGCTTGTTTTGAGTATTGGTTTTTTAATAACTCCTTAACACAAATAATTATAAGTCATGAAAGCTTGGAAGATTTGCAATAAAAAAATACAATATAAATATGTTTTTTTTTTACTTTCAGCTGATTTATTTTCTCTCGTACTTTGATCGTTGAAATAATTTATTTAGGCAAAGTTACCCTCCGTCATATTTGATGGACCGAAATGCTCGCAAACAATCTGTGGCAAATCTCTGAAGATTAGGGCTGGCTTTGGGGCGCCGAAAAGGCTCCAACTACGTATGGCCGCTCGCCAACTCCTGTAAGCCAATCTAACTTCTTTTAAATGTGTTTTTGATGTAAAGAACACATTACTGTACGCATCACTTTCCGAATTCTAAATCTTTAGTTAAATTAGCTTTTGATTTATTAGACTCTAAGTTTGTAGATTAAATAAACCGACTGTTTTTGAATAAATTTGGTTGCAAAATTATAGGTGTATTATATTCGCTAGGGAAGTATTTAGACATCTTATATAAGTGAAGGCTAAATACATTTTATGTATGAGATTACCATTTTATCTATAATAAACCTTACTTCAATTAATGTTCTTTATAAATTAGCCTTGCTAGAGAAACTCTTAATGAAAATTATAAACATAGTAGCTGACCCGGGCACGCGTTGCTGTGGCTCAATTATCACATGTTGAATTAAAACCTATAATAAAGTATTTGGTATTATGGGTGAATGAGTCTACCTATAAACTTTATATAGAAAAAACAAGGTTCCGTAGTAAATAGATTAACAGAACACATGCTCCATAAAATAAACTGGAGTTGAAACAGAAATTCAAAATTAAAACGTAGCGCCATCTGTTCGAGACTGATGAAACTTACAATTAATAACAATAACCAACATTGACAATCATTTAATTTGCAATTAAAAATATTCATCAAGATCGGTTGAGTAGTGTCAGAATTCATCGTGGATAAACATCATGACACTGGATTATTATAGGATTTTTTTTTATGGCAGAAATGCAATTGAGCCTTATGTGTATATGATATTGTATCAAATCGTCCGACTTTCTGCCATATAGATCTACTATAGTTCTAATTCAATAAGTATCCAAAAAACTACACCGAGTAATATTTTTACACACGTGAAAGAAAAATCAATTAAGCGAAGGCTGAATAATCCATTTTCTTTCATTAGAATTACTGTTGTCGTAACATTACCCTCATTACTTAGCAGGAACACGATAGGCGTGGACTTCCGTCGAAACCGAATATCACCAGGACGAACAAATAAAATTAACGCTTATTGCCATTCACCCTAAATTACAGGGCTCGTTTTTCACTGCATAGGAATTGAAGATAGGTATTAGTAATTGTAGATACAAGAATAATCTATTCAGAAATAGTGTCTTTTGAAACTTTCACAGCTCCACTACGATTACACACTTACGATCAATCATTGTAGGCCTTAGTAAGCGAAACCGAAAGTTATAAACCGATTATTTATACAACAGATACATGACATTTTGATATTTTGTCAAATAATATCTTCGAAGGTTTGACAATAAATTTAAATATTTTTTATAGTGTCAAAATTTTTTTTACAATCTATTTTTAAAATTACACTTTTTTACAGTATATACATATATGAATAACTAGCTTTTACCTTCGAATTTGCTCACGTTAATGTAGATTTGAGCTATCCTGCGGAAACTATATTGTTTTCTTGATGAATCGTGAAAGCGTAACAAACTCATAATCACATTTATAAATATTAGTTAGGATTATATGGAAGGAAGGTTCAAAGTAGTACTAGTAACAGAAATTGATAAATACTAGGTCAGCATAATATGAGCAGGTGATAGTATGAAAATTGTATAATTATAAGAGTGTTAAGTGTACAGGTGCCGAAACTGAACCGAACCGAATGCCGAAAAAAGTATGCTGTGAAGTGATATGTGTATTAACGGTTTAAGTACTGATATAACTGCTGATTGTTAAAATAAACTGGCATAGCAGAACATTTTATGAAAACGTTTCTTAGATGGAATAAAGACAAGAAGGAATATTAAGAATATTACTGCATAGTGTAAAATGTTAACAAAATTGTATCCACAACTAGTACAACGTCTGTTTTCTATATATGACTTTTTCTATTCATTCTATTGTCATATTCGAAAATAAGGTTTCAGAATAAACGCCATCGCGTATAGTAAACTGAGTGGTGTGCGTTTTAATAGAATAATTAAAGGTAAATTCACTCATCGGCAGAGTGAAAACAAAGCAATAGAGCGAGGGCCGGCGATCGTTTCGGTCCACATGGAGGCCTCCATAATTTTCAAGAGGCAAATTAATCCGAGCACGACTGGCCTGATCGGCGTCGGTCAGCGCGTCCTCGCATACTAATGCTATTGTTTATCGAAGGGGCTAATCTGTGCGTACCAGCCGTCACTGTCCACCCTTGAAATTATAACGGATCACTTTCGGCCTCATCTAATCCGCCGCCCACCACCGTCAGCTTACGTGCCTCGGATCCATATCAGCGTCGTCTATATTGATTATGTTGTTTCAATTAACACGTACAACCAGAGGTGTTATAAGAATTTTCAATATTATGAAATCACTTTATATCCTAGCAAACACGTAGTATTCAAGCCGAAGTTTAAAAAAAAATCATCTTCTAAAAACCCAATGTACAATGATATACATTCAATTTTTATGGATTTTGTTTTTAAATTTTCGCTCCAACTGTAATCTCACCTAATATTGTGATTAATGCCATATTATTCAATAAAAGATTGTCTAAAAATGTTTCTTAATTTAAAACTCAGGATTATCTAAACCCGTAATGTGCATTTAAGTGAACAAGAAAAAAAATTATGGTTGAGTTTTTTTTTAAAAGACTAAAATGCGTGGGCCGGAACATGTAAAAACATTCTACAAATAATTGAACACTGAGTTTTTAACTTATTTCGATCATTATAGCTTCCACCTTAGAACGATATGACTCCAGGCATGTCACTGCATTTTGATGTGAGGATGGCTTAGCAGTAGCGGGATAGTCATAGAATCGAATTATGGAAATTATATCAATACATATAACCTGAGAGTCCGGAGTAAGACATCTTTTTAATACATCTATAGCTAGATTACATATATCATAAGACTGGATACGATCCTCAAGCCGAACCTTTGCCGAATATATCTCTTCTAAAAGTTGTCCTTTTCATCGTTCTTCTCACCGTCTTATACGACAGTCGTCTTTATCAATTATTTTAATTAACCTACATATAACAGTTTACTAGAAACTCCTTTGAAACTGAGTGATAATAAAGGTAACCCTCCCGCTACACCTTTATTGTTATCGAATAAAAATAATCCTAGGATTTTTCGGGATGGTCGTAAATTATAACGGGATTCAAGGGGCCGGCCGAAGAAAAGCTTTCGCGGGACGGCGCTGTTTTGGTTTCGGTCTGTGATACACTAATATCAGAGTAGATTCCCCTAACCTTATATTTATCTCTTTATTTGTAGTGAATAAATTTTACTATTTTCGTTTATTTCGTTTTTTTAAATTAAGTAAGATAACGCTAAAAATGTTACTAGTTTCACTTATTTAATTTTTGAATATAGGAAAAGAGGCGTAAATACTGATAAATATTAGAGTTAATATTTCTTCAAATTACATAAATAAACAGCTTACTACATAAAAGAAAGTGTATGTATTTGCGTACATATTGTAGTGAATTGGGAAATCAACTTAAATACTTTGTTGTTCTTTGACCAAATATATACCTGAGTTTTGTCCAAATGTTTCGGAATTATAAGAATACAAAATAAAAATAATTTATTATTGATAAAAATGTGTATACAATTAACAAACGCGGGTACAACACATTTAAAACAAATGAGAACGTAAAGAATTCCTGTGTAACAATAACCAGGCCCTCGACGCATATTTTTGACGGTGTGAAGCGCTGAAAATCCACCGATACCAACAAAAGTGGCAACAGAAACTAATGAATTATTCATACCGGCGGCCCGGTGCATGTTCTATCACTGTTTTATCTATTGCGGGCTTACGGGGCGGTCGCGGCCCGCTCTCGCACACTCGCCGCCGCCGCCGCTCCGCGTCCCGGCACAAGGGTTAACTACCTTGCAACCAACAATTTTAGCACCGTTTGAGAAGACTAGATAAGCTTCATGATGTAAATAAACGTTACCTTAATGTAAACGCTAACATAATTTGTATTAACAAGGGCTCTTTGTTTATTTAATCAATTTTACAACTTATAAAGTTCGAAAATACTATTAAATATTTAACGTGGGGCAGACACATCTAGAGTAACATTTCAAATAAGTATATTCATGAATTAGATCGCGGTGAAATAATTTATTTGATTCGTCTTTATTACTTCTGCCTAGAACTATTTCGCTCCTATCACATTTGCCTGTAACAGAAATTGTTTGATTTTATTCGTCTGATGTGTATCTTATAAAGAGAAATATGAAAGTAGTAATAAAAAGAACTCTTCTTCATTCCAATAAATATAATATGTATATTAAAAGAAACATAAAAATTGGCGATGTAGTTTCTGAAAAAATCGTACGTATTTACAAACATACTGGAGAACTGAATGAAAAGTGGATTAAAAAAAATATACATATCTATGTATTGAAAGAATAGATAAAAAGACGAAAATAATTTAAGGATTAGTGTGCTATATGAAAGAATAGATGATTATTAAGGTTTTAAATAAAGTCTTCATGGCACCTACCGTCCAGCCGGGTAGACGCGACGACGCGACGCAACGCGCCACCAGCTCCAGCAACACCCATAAATAAGATAAACTTGCTCGCACAACGTACAGGTTCGCCTGGCTTAAAGTATCTGTCACATATCGAGCACACAGATCGCGATATACCTATGTTTTAAAAATAATAATCTGCAAATATAAACGGATACTGGTATATCAATAAATATCATTACATAGTATAAAACAAAGTCCTCTGCCACGTCTGTCTGTCTGTTCGTGATAAACTCAAAAACTACCAGTTTTCACCAGTCGATAAAATGATTCATAAGGAAGGTTTTGGTATATAATTTGTCAAGGTTTTCTGTAAATTGGTTGAAATAGAACGATAATTGTTCGAAATGTAGGAAGAAGACAAGCCGCCTGAGAGTTTTCATCAAAAACGCTGCCTAATCCTTTTGAGAAAAACAATGTATTTTAGAATAATCACCTTTTATAGATCTACAAAGAAGTCTATGAGGGCATATATCTATTTTTTAAGGATAGCCCGCTATACCCATCATATGTTCTTAAAAAAAGGAGACGTGCAATTCGAAAGCAATTTAGATGGATACACTATTAATAATTAACAACTTAAATACGTTAGTTACGAGTATACTATGCAGATTGATGTATAATTCTTCTGTCCGTGTGTATGTGACTGAACTTCTTCTAGACGGTTGGACAGATTTTGATGATTTTTTTGTATTCCATTGGATTTGACAATGGTTTAGATTCATAATTGAATCAGGTAGGTTGCCCTGCGGTCGGATAGTAGGTTGTTTTTATTATCAGGGTGGGACAACGTCCACCGGGCCCGCTTGTGTAGTATGAAACAATGTCACCATCGTTATTAACTTTTAAGGTGTGATTTGAATAATATATGTTCCTCATAATTTTTTTCAGTAGTTTTTTTCTTTATCTTCATAATATCCATTTCCTTCTTTCATTGTATACATGCCTATGGCAAACGTTATTGTTAGCCATAAAAGTAACAATATATAAAAAAAGTATTGTATGTTACTTTCGAGTATAGACTATTATCATACCTAATATCTCTTCGTAATTTTCGTATAAATTAACAGACAGGCACAGATTTCTAAAACCATAGAAATCGGTTCTAATGTCCTCATGGTATCTTTTCCCTAGTAACTTTCTTATACAGATTTGATGTTTTAGAAATATTAAATTCTCATTTCTTTTGCAAGTACAAAATATTGATATTATTCGTTTATCGTTTACAGTTGAACACTCACGCTAGTGGTACACATAAATTTCCAGAGATTTTATTGCCCACATACGGTTGATCCACGATCCCGGTGGTCATTTTAACGCGGATTATCACTATACCTTTATTTCTAAGTACAAATAGACATGTATGTAATCGTTTACCTGATACATATATTAGTAGACGATAAAATATAGTAATTGTAACAATAAGAAACACTAATCCCTTTTATACCAGCTATGTAGATTTTATTGAATTTAATCTTACACCGCAACTATACAATTTTACATAATTTAGGTGACAAGCTTTAATAAGCTGAAAGTTCTATGTTATAACCTTTTGATATACTTACTTAGATTGCATATAATAAATAATTCCTAAATGCCACACACCGAAGCGGATGACCTTTTTTAAAATACATTTGAAGATAGGTGAACGATGGTGATGTCTGGAATTAATTCATCTCTGTGCATCCATTAAAAACGTTTGTGACATTTACCTAATATATTATATATATTTGTTAAAAAGATAAACCAGATCGAGTTTCTTGCCGGTTCTTCTCGATGGCTGGGTTGTTTTCCGAACCGGTGGTAGTTTTGACGTGCATAAGTGCCTTCTTAGGGCCTAAATTGAATAAAGTGTTTTTGATTTGATTTGATCCATTGTGGTATGGTTTTTTTAAGTTCGACTGGCGTGAGCACCTGTTAGTGTGTTCCGGCAGCTTCACTTGAGAGCCATTCACCCTTTAGATCTAGCGTGTTTACCATTTTAGGCCACATCATTTGATACCAGCTGCTAATATAATCAAACGCTAAAACCTTTTAAGTATTTAAAAAACACTTTCTTACAATAGAACTAGCGATAACGCGTGACTTTGATCTCATAAAAATGATTTGATTTTACATAAGAACTACTACATGGATATGGATTAATTCTTCTTTACTTTATTATACTCGGTTTTTTTATTGTTATTTGGTCATTACAGCTTCTCTACGACTATATTACCACTCCTAACTAACCTCTGTTAATTTTTATCATTATTTATGGAAAAGTCTACAATATGTAATCTAGATGATAGTCTTAAAAACTGACGTCTCTCTGTATAGCTCAATGAATATTGCTTCATCCGTTTTGGAGATGAGTGCGGATAAACAACAAACACTGTAGTTTTATTTGTAAGTATACATAAAAAAGGATAAAAATAAATATAAAGAGCCAATCTAACATACAGTCTTTTATTTACAAACTGAAGATAGGTTCTGTTATGGTAATCAAACGTCTGATATTTATATATCTTAGGCTAGCATCCGCATATACCTATAACCGATAATCATTGTCACTACACAATTCCGTCTGCTATACGATTATCAAACCTGCGTCCTCTATATTCGATTATTTAATAATAGGGCTTACTACCACGCGTCACAAGGCCGATCATTAGCGTGATACATTGGCATACAATGAATATCATGTTACTAAAAGTTATTAGTTAAATCTTTAACAACATTATCTTCATGTTTTTGCTTTTTATTTATAATCTCCTGTTGTTTTTCACAGTCCTATTATCCGAATAATGAGAAACAACATTTAAAAGTTAAGATTATGTCTCAACCCTATTTTAAAAGTTGCTTTCTCTAATTTTCATTAAACTAGTCTAGGTCGCTCCTGTGGAGTTTAATTTAGTTTCATTAGGTTTTGTGGTAAAATTAAAAAATAATTAAATAATATATAAAATATTCGGAGTTTATATATTTTATAAGGCGTGTTATCAGACTATTTTCAGATGTATTCCGTTAATACTGTAAATTTCGTTTGTACCCCAACTAGCTTTTACTCGCAGTTCTCGCGTCGATATTAATATTATTATTTTATTTAATTCATGTTAAAATCAACAGAAAATTTCCCATGTATAAAATGTCATAATATCAGATAAGCTGTATTTGAATTATATTCGTACAAACAAACAGCAGATTCTTTAAATTTCTTATAGATTAATAGTGTCTGTCAAAAATCTATCTAGCACAAAATTTTGGATATAAATTAAATGTAAGGACAGAACTACTGATTTATTAAAGTAGATAGAAGAGTTGCTTTCCAAACGATTTAATAATGTCAGAGTTATGTATAGAAATGAGACAAAGTTCCCATTGAAATGGAAACAGTATAGGCAAGTTAAGGAAACCAGTAGTAATAGTTTGACTGACTGCTGCTATACTATCCATTGGAAAACATCTTGCAAAGCTGGCCTTGTCGTCTGCGAACTATAAACAACTTTAGCAATTAAACTTTTATTCGAGAAGCCGATATTAGACGAGCTATATTTTGCAAATCAATAATTTCGTCTTATACAAATTCGGAATACTTCGTTTCGTAATATTTTTATTTAACAAATTATATATACTAGCTTTTGTCCGCGACTTCGTCCACGTGGAATAGTTAATTTGGGTTAACACTAACACGCAGCGGAAGCTCTCAGAATAAAAAAAAAACGATTTTGAAACATTGTTCATTGGTGCTCCGCTCCTATTGGTCTTAGTGTGATGATATATAGCCTATAGCTTTCCTCGATAAATGAGCTGTCTAACACTGAAAGAATGTTTTAAATCGGACCAGTGGTGCCTGAGATTAGCACATTCAATCAAACAAACAAACCCTCCAGCTTTATAATATTACTAGCTGTCCCCCGCGGCTCCGCACGCATTTTTTTTTAAATGTATTAAAGAAATTTAAAATTGTAAGTAGGTGTGTACATTACGGAAACGCTTTTTCAAAAAACATTTGTAACTACGACGCGCACGCCATCTATTGTAACATGTAACGTGTACATTAGATATATGAATACTAATAGTATATCGAATGGGATGGTATTTGTCATCAGTAACATACCTGGAACTTCAACCTACTATATATCACACTCAGTGCTCACTAACACTATATAAGAAAGTAATGAAAATTTTAAGCTATACATTCTCGAACAATATGTCTTAAATCTTTTATTATATAGATATAATATGCCCATATTGTCTATACACTTAAGTTATTCTTATACGTTGCTTTAATCACTGAGTTATGTAGACGCAAACGCGGTAAATAAAACAATATGGCTGCCAAATTGACCAAAAAGGTGATATAATTAATATTACATACAAATATATGACTTTCAATTATGTATATTTATTATTGGAGTCCAGTAAAGCACACGTCTCACGCCGTTGTAACATATTTTTGATCAATTTCACACGGACGAATCCACAGGTAGCAGTCCATCGCTACATAGTGTACCAAGTCAAATAAAAAAAGAATCATTAAAATCGGTTCACAATTGACGAAAATATCGATTAACATACATAAAAAAACCATAAAACCGAACATAGTAACCTCCTCCTTTTTCGAAGTCGGTTAAAAACAAAGTCCTCTGGTCTGTCTGTTGTTCGTGATAAAGTCAAAAACTACAGACCGGATTTTCATGCCGTTTTTACCAGTAGATAGAATGATTCTTGGGGAAGGTTTAGGTATAATTTGTCAAGGTTTTCTTTTTATTATCAAGGCAGGACAACGTCTGCCGAGCCCGCTAGCTTAAAATAAAGTAGCTCATTAATTAGTTATCTGCCTGTAAAAATATCGTGAAAATCGGTCCAACCGATTTGGAGATAGCACTGCAGACAAAATCTTGGGTAACAAAATAAAATAGTCTAAGTTACTTCTTATATTTTGAGTTATCTGCCCGTGAAAGTCCCGTGAAAATCAGTTCAAGCATTTCAGATATTCCATTGCGGCCGACGGCGAATAAAAAACCTAAATTACTTTTTATGAGGTCTGCTAGCCGCGGACAAATAAAATAGAATACGTGAACCGTCGTCATTAGTCATGAAATCATGAAAACGTCAAATTTCAGCTATCTGCAAATAACAATGAGGCCAAAGAAATCTTGCTTAAAAACTGCACTCTTCCCTATACCATAACCGTAGACAGCTCTAGAAAAATCCTGCGTTTTATGATGGTGAAAAAATAGAGAGGAGTTAATTGTAATGAATTTTATTTCGCATAATATACGGAAAATCAGAGCAAATATCTATAATAAACAAATGTAAAAATATCTCTTTACGTAAGTCACAATTCGACAACAAATTTTAAAGATTATTTTTCGGTAATAAGCATTTATAATTGTTAGCGTATAAAACGTACAAACAAAGACTACTACTACAACGCTATCAACTTTTTTATGTTAATACATACACGTATTTCATATTGAAATATATTAAATAGACGATAATGGGTTTAGTTTCAATTCAATCGAAAAACTTTGCTTATTATAATTTTTATGTGAATAAGTTTCAAAATTCGTGTACGTTTTTTACATTGAATCACAATAGAGTTTTTATTATATTTTGCATTATTCAATCGAACTCGCTGCCAGAACTATGGACTACACGATAGAAAAAATAATACAGTATGAAATAAGTACAGTTCTCTTTAAACTTAATGGCCACTCTGAATATAGCTGTAAGTTCGGACTTGCGCGTAATATAATCAAGAGTTTAAAAACAAACTTAAATATTATTATTGAAATCTGAAATTGAGATTTATTTATCCTTGAGTTATCTTGATGTTATATATATATAACTAGCGGGCCCGGCAGACGTTGTCCCGCCCTGATTATGAAAAATCATGGACAAATTATATAATAAAACGTTCCTCATCAATCACTCTATCCACCGGTGAAAACCGCATGAAAATCCGTTCGGTAGTTTTTGAGTTTATCGCGAACAGACAGAAGACAGACGTGGTATGGGACTTTCTTTTATACTATGTAATGATAATATAACTAGTTGACCCGTGTCCACTTCGTTGGGCGGTAAACATTTTTACTTTATCAAACTTTACAACTTTTCTCTAGAACTCAATCATATATCTCTCATCATTAAGGCAGTGTTCGTAAGAAACGTTTGCGTTCGACCGTTTTTTCTACGACTTACTTTACAAATCCGACTACTACAAAAAAGTCTTTTCTTTTTTCGGGTTAATATATAACCTATGACACTCACAAAAAAAAGTGTGTGTGTACTTATATACACGCGTTAGAAGTTAAAACTTCTTTGGCGTAGCAAGATAAAAATCTTTTCAAAAATTTTATCTTTCGCCTTATTCTACGTTTGTAGAAAAAACGACACTAACAATAAAAAAAAGGTATTTAATACATTGAAAGTTTTAATACAAAGAAATACAAACAACAAATATAAAGAAACAAAATGTTGACTATAGCTAACTTCAGGGTGTCGGTTTTTCGGGACGGTGTGCGCGCGCAACGTAAAAATGTACTCTCATCATTTTTCCCTAACGCGCCAAAAGAAGTATAACTTCAGTAACGTGACTTTTTATTGGTATAAGAATTTTCAAATTGGTTTAGTAAATCCAGATATTACCCCCTACAAAGTCGCAACCACAAAACTTTACCTCTTTATAACATTAGTATAGATAAGTATTTGTACCAAAATTCATGTTCTGCACCGCGCCACCATATTTAGAGCGGTCAAAAAGTTTGACGTCTGTACATGATACGTACCTATATTTAAATTTTTGCCTACCTACTCAACAAATACTCCTTTCGTGTAGATTTTAGTATCCATGTTTTTGTAAGTATTTATTTTAATTGTATCTCTGAGCTTACAAATACATCAAAATAATATCGCATCATTGCTTACATAAAAGCATAGAACCTATGCGCAATTTTTTATTTAATGTACGATCTGATCGTTAAATAAAAAAATACATCTTATCTTAAAATCTCGAAAATGAAGAAAACATAGAAGAAGGTACAAGAAATTTGGTAAAGAAAGTAATCCGAAATAAACAATACTTGTTTTCAAAGAAACTATATTTTTTAATATCACAATTTTTCTAAGACACTTTTCACGTAACTATTATTCGAAGAAATTGTGTTGTTAGAATTATGTGACCTTTACGTAATAACTAGAACTGGATTATAGTCTAAATAAAATGAAATTTATAATCTGGTTTCAGATTAAATCAATAACGAACCAATGCTCTTTTTGTAAGTTATTCCAGAAGCACAATGTATTAAATTAAATAATATCCGTAATTTGCAACCTCTTTTCGTTTGTGTTTGCCTTTAACAAGTTGTTTTTGAAACTTCAAATGTATTTGTAAGGCAGTCTTTCATTCTTGCACGTAGGGCTTTATTCAAGATTGGATGCGATATCGTATTTACCCATGTGCTTAGTACATTCTATAATATTAAATGTTGATGGTTAACCATTATTTCTTCACATGACTATAAACGTTGACAGTTGTTAAATAAAGAATTATAACTACACATATTTCACTTTTATGCCACACTTTAGAGAGTATTGTTTTGATCATAGATATTCCTGTTTACAACTTATTGTTAGATATAACTGAACCCTGGGCCTACCTTTATAGACCTTCATTTTAGACATTCATTTGTTCAGATTTAGAAAATCTAAAGTTTTTTTTGTATATCAACCATGGCAAAGGAACAGATGGGTGTCATCTGATGTTAAGTGATCACCACCGTCCATAGACACTAGCAACACCAGGGGAGTTGCAAGTACGTTTCCAGCCCGTGTTTGGTGGTAGGGGGATTCGGGATGGGAGGGAGGTCGAGAGAGGAAGGGAGGAGGGACTCCGGCGCTCTCACTGAGCGAACGAAACGCAACAATAAAAGCATTATTACTTCACGTCGGTTTTCTGTGGGTCGGGTGGAACTACCTCGGGCGAGCCGACCCATTTATGTCGAATGAAACCAGCAATAGCTTCAGCGTGGTTCTACCACCTTAAAAGTAGAAATATATCTAAGCGGTCTATAATAGTTTTGGATAATATTGCAGAAAGTATAAGATCTTAGCAAGAATTATTTATTAATTATAAATAGCATTCAATTATTTTCACTCACTACCCGTGAAGTAGTAATATTATAGTCTGTAAATATGTAGATAAAATCGGTTATTTGTAGTAAAAGATGCTTTTTTTTCATAAAATAACCAAAATTGTTGTGTACAAAAAGAATATATATTATCAATTTCTATAAATCTTATTTGATAAATTTAAATAGACGGATGTTTCCAAATACATGCTTAGCTTCCTGGATACAAACGCTAACCAGCACAAATAAATCTCGCCAGTAATATGAGACGCTACAATATCACAAACCTTTCCTGTAGCGAAGCTGTTGCCTCACAACACACTACCCACTGAAATTGAAATTATTATAATAAGAAACTAGTAGGGGATACAATCCCGAAAGTCGATTCAACATACATCAACCAACAGAGAATGTTTTTATGTGTATAACATTTATTTTTGTGCTAATGATTACATTACAGTCATAGTTGATTACTTTTGTGTTTATAATTATACTGAACTATCTTCTACTGCCGGCTTTGCTTGCGTAATTGTAGATTTGTCCTCGGGAACATTCTTTTTAAAGATGAAATATATCTTATGTCATTTTCTGTACGCCTGACAACTTGTATGCAAATTTGATGATAATTGGTTGAGTAGTTATGGCGTGAAAGCGTAACAAACAACGGCACAATCGGATTCGTTTTTTTTTTTTCGAACTTACTACTCTGTTGACCTAGCAAGGTCTTAACAGCTTCACCGGCCTACTAAGGCGAGCGCTTAAGGCGCTCAGCAGAGTCAAATTCGTATTTACAGTAGGTTTATATAAGCGAGTCATATAAGCACTGTTTGTCATCTTAGAATATGACAGTCGCAAAATTAATATTTATAATTTATTTCAAAACTCTAAATATCTATCAATCGTTCCCTTTAATCCGTTATTAGTATTAATAGGTGGGTAGGCTTCGCAAATGAATAACTTTGATATACAAAGGCCATACGAAAGCGGAGGGTACAAGTTCTCATTATACGAATGCATTGAAGCAAATTATGGTAATCTGGGAAACCTGTTCTGTTTCAGCAATATTAATAGATACACAAACATCGGTGCACCCCTACCGGTCCGTTGCGTATTGCTTTGCTTATTCAGAAGTTTCGAGACAATAATATATTGTCAATTCCTGTCTATAATAATATTTGTGTTTAGAATTATTTGGGATAAGATTATGATCGATCCGATTTTATACTCAGCGCATTGATAATTGTTCAAAGTATTATATTATTAATAATATTTAGTTACTGATAGTCATGAGATATTTTATCGAGTAATGAAATTATTTTCAAACATATATTACTACTAGCTGTGCCCACGACTTCGTTTGCGTGGAAGCTTATGTAAAAAACAATGATTAATAAAGTCATCTGAATGTATAAGTCCATTTACTTGTCTACTTTTCTCTCGTACTTACGCGGCATCGTCATTAAAACTACAATAACTTTTGATAGAGTGGACCGATTTTAATGAAACAAACACTAAATTACTTTTTGCGATTTTCTTGCTGAGGGTTAATTGTGAACCCAGTACTTCAGCAGTGATGCGTGTTTATACAAATAAACAGACAGAAAGACATTTCGAAAAATGATTGAAACGTATTCTATTACTTATTCCTAGACACCTGCAACAAGTTTTTTTTTCACGAAAATCGAAAATGTACAAATACATTAGATTTACATTTTTATTGTATAGAGGAGAAGAAAAAGAAGAAAGAAGAGTGCCTCAGCAAAAGCACATTTTTTTGTTTAGAAAACATACCCTATATCATTTTCTGTACTTCTGACATCTTGTATGCAAAATTTCAGGAAGATCGGCTGAATATTTAAGCGTGGATGCAAACCAAATAAACAGGCTCTCTTTCTCATTTATAAAATTTTTAAATTAATATTATTTGGTATTTTATTGTTCCATAATTAAAATAAAATTTTACATCATATATCTTCATAATATTTTGTACAGGACTAAATAAAGTTGACAAATCATATAAAAAACCGTTATAAAGAAATCCAGAGTTCTTGAGAAGACATTTCTCATTTCCAGTAGTCGTATAGAAAACGATGATGGCAGCTGCCAAATTAAATAAACCAATACTATTTCTTCTTGTCATGTTATGTATAGGACGTGATCATTGACATGGCGTGGAACGAACATATTCGTACAACACACGTATTGGACGCCTGGCGTGTTGCCTCACGTCACTTTGGCTAACCAGCGACGTTAACACACTTCGTAACATCGTTATCTCTTATTTTTAATAATAGTTTCGTAAGAAACAATATTTGTACACAACTGCTTAAATATTATGTATTTTATTATTAAAGTTGCCCAAGAATAGAATAAAAAGTTTATAATTTCGTAATTTCAAATGTTCTTAAACAAACAAAGAGGGTTAAAGAAATTGTAATATTATTTTACTATCAATACTTTTGTCAGGTATCTACATTCTCCATATAAAGAAGTAGATTCTGCCAGCGACTTCGTCCGCGTGCATTAGTTACTTTGGGATAAAGCTAACTTTAACTCGCGACTTCGTTTACGTATATGGTGAAAATATTTTTAAATAATATTACCCTGTTTTTGAAACATTATCATAATATCGGACCAGTAGTAATTCCTGAGATTAGAACGTTCAAGCAAACAAATTCTTTAGCTTTATAATATTATATTAGTATAGATAGATATAGATAACCGACTAACTGATATATCAATGCACAGTCCAAACTACAGGAGATAGCTAGAGCCGTGAAAATTTGCTTACCGGTTTCTTTTGCACTGTAGATGTGTAGATGATCACGATGGAAGTATTTTTGGAAATTTAACCTCCGAAGATGGTGAAAAAGTGGATGTAAGATTATAAAAAATTCTATCATTTTTCTGTCACTATTTTTTACTATCACTTAATTATTTTATATCTATATATAATAGGTCTTTACCTATGAAATTGCCGTTCTGCAGTACTGGCCATTTCAAATCAAAATAATTTTTGCTTGGCTAAGAATTCTAATTTCAAATTAATTTTATTTTAAAAACATGGAATTCTTTTTCCAAAAGTAGTCATTTGTTTATTGATTAATGTTACATTTTCATCGCATTTCAATCTTTTTTTTCATCATGTATACGTTAGAAATTCGAGTAATTATGGAATACGAGTACCGTCGTGGCAGCAACGCGGCACAAACGGCACGCAACATCAACGACGTTTACAGAGCTAACACTACAAACCAACGCACCACCTGTTATTGGTTTGCTCGTTTCCGTTCTGGAAATTTCGACCTGAAAAATAAACCTCGCGGTCGTCCGAAGACTTTGGTCGACAATGACGAATTAAACAGCTTTCGACGTTAGCGTCAAAACAATATTGGTCCATTTGCGTCAAATTGGCAAGGTAAAAAAGCTTGACAAATGGGTGCCCCACGAACTCTATGATCAATAGCGCGAAGTACGCGTCGAGAAGTGCCTTGCACTGCTCAACAGACACACAAATGAAGGAATTTTGAACCGCATTTTTACCTGCGATGAAAAATGGATTCTGTTTGATAACCGCAAGTGCTCAGCAAGTTGGTTGGATCCTGGTTCAGCACCTAAACAATGCCCTAAACGAAAACTTACTCCTAGAAAAGTGATGGTCACTGTTTGGTGGTCTAGCGCCGGTGTGATTCATCACAGCTTCTTACCAAACGGGGTGAGCATTACTACAGATGTGTACTGTGAAGAACTGAACACAATGATGGAGAAGCTGACACATCTCCAACCAGCATTGGTCAATCGCTCGTCTCCGCTGCTCCTGCACGACAACGCGCGACCTCATACTGCACAGCAGACGGTCTCCAAGTTGCAAGAACGGGGGTTGGAAGTTCTCCGTCATCCGCCCTACTCACTAGACCTTGCGCCTACAGACTACTACTTTTTCCAGTATTTGGATAATGCAGTACAAAATGCCTTTGAAGAAGTTGTTGCCTCCCGTCCAGCTGATTTCTTTAAGAAGGGCATCAATAAACTGCCACTGCGTTGGCAAAGATGAATTGATTGCATGGGTGATTACTTCGATTAATACAAATAAATAATACACGAAAAAAATTCGTTTAAATTTTTTCATACAAAACGGCAATTTCATAGGTAAAGACCTAATACATATCGGTATAGATACATATCGACGGGAGAAAGCGAAAATGTCGTAACTTGCATTTTTGACTAAATCACTTTTTACCATATTTTTGTAAAAAAAAATACCACTTCGAACGGTGTCGGTCTCGCTTTCCTACGATTCAATTTTTCATCGATACAACCTTCGTTTTTTGCCTAGTTTTAGCACTTTACATTAAAAAATTGTAATTTTTGAAATAGTTTTTTGGCTCTGAGGTAAAATTTGATTATTCAAGTTACGACAATACCGGTTTCTTCCGTCGATAGATATAGATACATATATATATATATATATATATATATATATATATATATATATATATATATATATATATATATATATATATATATATATATATATATATATATATATAAAATTACTACATAGAAAACGCGTGAAGAAATTGCTAATAATTACACACAATAAAATGTAAATCTAACGTAAATGTACTTTTTAGGTTTTTATAAAAAAAAATGTTGCAGGCGTCTAGGATTAAGTAATGGAATACATTTCAATATTTTTTAGAAATGTCTGTCTGTTTCTCTGTTTGTCGCGCATCACTGCTAAAGTAGTAAATTTATGATAAAACCACACTAAGAAAATCATAAACCACGTAAAGGATATCCTCGAGTAACATTTAGTCTTTATATGATTAAAATTGGTTAATAACTCTATTAAAATATATTGTAATTCGAATGACGGCGCGAGTTAAGTATGAGAGAAAAGTAGGTAAGCATATGCATTCTTGTCTCAATCATGTCGAATATTTTGTAGTATATCTTACATCTTCTTTATATATAAATTTCTTCTGTACGTGTGTATGTCACTAACCTCCTCCTAAGCGGTTGGCCCGATTTTGATGAAATTTTGTGTGCGTGTTCCAGTGGATCCGAGAATGGTTTAGATTCACAATTGAACCCGATAGGTGGCGCTGCGGTTGAATTTTAGATATTCTTTTTTTATTATTAAGGCAGGACAACGTCCGCCCGCCCCGCTAGTCCTCTATATATAACGATTTTTATTAGCACTACGTGTTTAACATCATGTAAAGTAGAGCTAGTAATTTGGTGCGCATTCGCAGGAGTGATAATGCAAATGGTAACATTGTGTTTAAATAAATGTTGTAAGCAAAAGCAAAGTATATATTGAGTATTATATATTTTTCCTTTGTATATAGTTATATATTGTTAAAGTAATAGACAACGCTGACAAAATCGCAGCTATTAGCTAGTCTTCGATAATCTTTAAATTAAAAAAAATGATTTATCACATCTATTTACTATACGGTAGATAAAATAGGGTTTTTTATTTTTGCCAATTTAATTTTTTGTGTTATCGGAAATTTCATGTGGTTGAAGTAATTTTCCGCGAGCATGGAGCGGAAATTACTACATAGTGTAGTGACGTGTTCGACAAACGTCACGTAGCCGGATCCGAGCGCGCAGATCCTTATATCCAATTTCCGGCCGTTTTTGTTGGAAATGAGAATTAGCTGACGTGACGTGACGGCAGGCTAAATATCGATGTCAGACGAATGCCGCACCGGCCATCAGACTACTAGCGATGGGCTGAATAGATATCAGAATAATCGAGCTAATACCGATATATTCTTAGCAGAGTATGTGAAACTGGGTATAATAAAAAGGTAACGAAACGAGCAATCAAATAAAAGTAATTATTCTGTCAACGTAGTTTTATTTGGACAAAGCGTTAAAATAGATAAACTCTTTATTCCATTCGTCTATACGTACGTATATCTTATACATAAATATGCAGAAACAAAACAGTTAAACATCTTTCTCTCTTTCTTCAACAGAATTTCGTTATTCCTTCTTTATTTAATAGCTTTTGACGAACTTCAGTGTTACCAGTGAAAAAGTTGTTTTTGATGTGAAACTTCTAATGCGACTTCCACAACAAGGTTGCGTTAAACGTTTAACGCTCCTGGGGATGGGGAATAGAAAGAGACAGAGGGAGAAAAATAATCAAACATTTCGTATCTTACTTTAGTTATTATAATCCCATTGTAAATGTTATACATTTGGATATTTCTCCACTCGAAAATTATAATTAAAAGAGGCGATCGATTGTGAATTGTAAGCAATGTTACGAAAGTTTGTCTTAAAGAAACAATATGATTTCACTAAAAATCAATTTCTACCCCTTCCTATTTTCATTTCCGCATTACGAAGTTTCACTTCTTGGGGAGGGACTCCACGCACTATTTTTTCCCCTAATATGGATAAACTTAATAGATTATGGGCAAGTTTGGACCACCGTACGGTCACCGGTCACTGTAGATACGTACAGTCGATTGCATAATAAGTAGTAGCTAGTAGTAGTAGCTTGAAGTTCTGATCATTTCTTGCTTATAATCTGTCGAAAGTAGGTGGAATCTGTGCAGTGCTTGACGACAGTAATACCGCGAGTTTTTTTGACGTAATGCAGAATTATGTTTGGAATAACGCGCATAGGTATAAAAAGCATTCTTGACGAACTCGGTCATGGAGTCACTATTCTTAACTACACTAAGGATAGTGCTACTCTCTTAGAGACTTATAAATATCTATGAAATGCATTAATCATATGACAACATACAAATTGCATGTCTGATCTACGTGAACTTCAGGTCTTTCAATCTTAACTTCAAGAAACATTTCTATTCAAAACGAAATATGCTCAGCTAGATTCTTATTTTATTACATGTTATATAAATAATATTATACTATCTGAAACAATGTTAATCATTATTATTTTTCAAGGTGTTTCCCTTCAAAAAAGAGACAACCTTCGGTGTCTTAGGATTCAGTTAATGTGTGATCTCAACTTCGCAAGCTCAATCGAGCAATATTTTACATCGCAACAGTTTTTACCCTCTAACAAGTATCGTCGTGTGTGAAATTCTGTTGTTACCTCTGGATGGATCGGCCGAATATCAGTTGGCCGCTTTTGACTCAATTGAGTGCTGATCTCATCGGCTTATTGATGATGAAGCGTTGATATGGATAAGAGTGTTCAGTCTAAAGCATCAGCGAAGTTTTCAGTCTAGAACATCAGTGAAATAACTTGCCCGTCACTGTTTTACAGGTTACATCTTAGAGTGTGTGTTGAGGAATTGCATGATGTAATTCTAATGTCCTCGTTCTATCAAAGGATGACTAGATACCACCAGCGTTGGCATCCCTGTGTGATTATTATAGCCACAATTGATGCGAAGTGATTTCCTGCTTCATCTTGTATAAGTACAGTTAACATAGAATTTAAGCGTATTCAAGCGATAATTGAGTGGGCACAATGTATCGGTATCTTGATTCATCTTCATTTACCATCGAGTTGGATTGAGGTCAAGCATGCGCGTGAAAAACATAAAACAATATGTGTATGAGTAATATAATATGAGTTAAAATTTGCTTTCTATGACAAGATAATAAATAATTCAAAACTTATGATGAAT
This sequence comes from Antheraea yamamai, assembly GCA_036509395.1. NCBI lineage: Eukaryota > Metazoa > Arthropoda > Insecta > Lepidoptera > Saturniidae > Antheraea > Antheraea yamamai. Next base: position 11,779,975 of record AP028428.1, on the reverse strand, counting down.
CCTTTACAATGTTAATTCTAGAAATAACTCATCATTTTTACATACAGTAATAATACTATATTTATAAATACTAGTTTTTGCTCTTGATTCTATAGGTAGAAATATTATAGTACTAGCTGTCCCCCGCGGCTCCGCACGCGTTTTTTTAAAATGAATTAAAGAAATGTAAAATTGTAAGTAGGTGTGTACATTACAGAAATACTTTTTCAAAAACATTTGTAACTACGACACGCATGCCATCTACTGTATTATGTTACGTGTACATTAGATATGTGAATACGAATAGTATATCGAATGGGAAGGGATTTATCATCAGCAACATACCTGGAACTTTAACCACTATATACCACCCTCGGTGCTAACTAACACTATATAAGAAAGTAATGAAAATTTTAAACTATACATTATCGAACAATTTGTGTTAAATTGTTTATTATATAGATATAACATGCCCATATTGTCAATATAATTGTGTTATTCTTATACGTTGCTATAATCACTGAGTTATTTAGATGCAAACGCGGTAAATAAAACAAAATTGCCGCCAAATTGACCAAAATGATAATATAATTCAAATTACATACATTTATTCTTGGAGTCCAGTACAGCGCACGTCTCACGCGCTTGTTTACAGTAAACAAATTATTTTTGATCAATTTCACACGAAAGAATGCATACGTAACAGTTCATCACTACATAGTGTAAAACAAAGTCCTCTGATCTGTCTGTTTATCTGTTCGCGATAAAGTCAAAAACTACAGAACGGATTTTCATGCTGTTTTCACCAGTAGGTAGAATGGTTCATGGGCAAGGTTTAGGTATAATTTGTCAAGGTTTTCTTTTTATTATCAGGGTGGGACAACGTCTGCCGAGCCCACTACCTTAAAATAAAATAGCTCATTAGTTAGTTGTCTGCCAGTGAAAGTCCCGTGAAAATTAATTCAAGCATTTCGGATATTCCACTGCGGCTGAAAAAAACCTAAATTACTTTTTATGAGGTCTGCAGTCTACCATTGAATATCCCGTGAAAATTGGTCCAACCATTTTGGACATAGCAATGCGGACGAAGCCACGGATAAATAAAATAGAATATGTCAACCGCTATAATTTCGGCTATCTGGCAGTAAAAAGTAAAATTCCCGTTAAAATAGGTCCAGCCGGTTTGGAGATTACCCGGAACAAACAAACAAACAGACAAAATATAATATTCTAAAAATATAGACAAAGTATAAAAAAAATTTTTTTTGGTCATTTTTAGCCATATCCATTCATCAAAAAGTTGTTATTTTAATTGTACATACACAAACTTTATTTTTATAATGCGTAATAGAGAACAAATAAAAAATTGGAAATAAAAGTAGTATAAACTTTTTGAATAGGAAAACAAAATAAACTTAGAAAATGTTTGCAATAGAAACTTACCACGTTACCATGGCAACATATATAACACTAACGCTAACGAAATCTCTCAAAAGGAAAAAAGTGCCCGATTTTGAAACATTTTTCATTGGTGCTCTGCTTCTATTAGTCTTAGCGTGATGATATATAGCCTAAAGCCTTCCTCGATAAATGAGCTGTCTAAAACCGAAAGGTTTTCTCAAATCGGACTGGTAGTTCCTGAGATCCTAGCGTTCAACCAAACAAACAAACAATCAAACTCTTCAGCTTTATATATTAGTATAGATTTACAAGAAGTTTCATAAGACAGTACAATATATACCTTCTACATAAAATATGGAAAATACAGACGTAAACAAATCTAGTCCTTAAAACTCCTTGAAAAATGGTGAGTGTGGCTTTTTTATTTAATACATTTTTTCCGTCGGTATTTGGCCGTGGAGAGACTCTACGGTGTCACTCGCGAATTCACTGGAGCGTGAGTAACGAACCCGCCGATTGCGGGTCTGCACCTCAGAGCTTCAATACGACTCCCTCGCTCTCAACTTAAAAATAGTATTTAGGGTTATATCTTGCTTGCTTTTTATGCTGTAGGTATATCATACATTTCTAAGACAACAAATACCCATAGTGCATAATTAGATTATCAGTTTTATTTACTTTTTCCAACGTCATTTAATCGTTTGTTCTTTATAATTTTTTTACTACTCCATTCAATAACACAAACAATAGAAACGCTAGGATGTTTATTTCAAAAATAACTTTATTCATTTTAGTACATATTTACTTTCTTATATTCAACACTTAGGGCACCTTTTACACCAGAGATTTGCTAGGTAGCTATTTTTTTTAATTAGATGGCTATACGTTGAAAGCCTAGGTATATAATTACCGTACAAAAAGTTGTAAAGAAAAACAAAGCTAAATGGTATAGCATAGTGGTTAACATGTGTTATAAAGATATGTTTTGCGTACTTTGTTCTATGCTTCTCACGTAACTACACCACTCGTACATCCCTTACTCGTATCTTTAGCTTAGAATATGTTAAAAAATAAACTTTTTTTATGGTGGGAAAAACTGGCTAGGTTAATTTTTGTCATATTGATTATTTGTAATTTATGGCCTCAAAAGCACTCATTTCATAATATGACTATCTAAAACAAGTGTAAAACGCGTTGTGTCACATTTTTTTTGTTGTTATATTTCTTCTTTAATAGTGTTAAGTACGTTTCCCCCCTCGGCAGCGGTTCAAGCCTAGGTCCGTTCCCTCGGCGTGGAGCCCTTGAGTGCGTTGCCCGCGCGATACAGTGACACAAAATCTTACATCACTGCGACAATATTACACATATCACCTCCACACATGTGAACGCATACACGCTTACACATACAAGTGGAAGGGTTTTATTTTTTTCCCTAATCAAACTGAAATAGTTTAGAAAATTATCCGATACGAAATATATATAAGAGTTGTTGAGGTATGTATGCTTGGTACACATATATGTTTTAACAACTCATATATAGATAAATAGTTAGCTTAGCTTAGGTTAGCTCTTAGCTCAGATAGGTCGCGAATTGCATGTATCAGGCAACATCCCAAGCCGAGAAGTGCCGTGCACCCTTGAGCTAGTTGTCAAATAAAATCGGCTTAGTGCCTTAAGCGCTCGCCTTAGTAGTCCGGTGAAGCTGTTAAGACCTTGTTAGGTCAATAGCGTAGTCAGTTCGAAATAAAAAAGTGCTAAGTCCGTGACATGACTACGTCAGTTATGATTATTATTAGACATATTTTATATAGAAGGCAATTCCAAATACATCAAAATTTGCTTTTTTTCTAACTTTATTTTTGGCAACCAATTTTTTAGATTGTTACTGCCATTGTCGAGTAGTTAATAGTATTACAAGTTCTTCTTCCATTCCATTTTTGGCAATCAGTCTTTTAGTAGACTATTACTGCCATTGTCAAGTGAGTGTCGATGTCGATATTACAAGTTTCTTGATATAATTTCAATAAACTAACAAGATGGTGGCCATCTTGTTAGAACTTTCCATGGAGTTTTTGTGGCATCTCAGAATTCATGGTCCGTGGTATTATTTTCCATTCACTTCACTTATGCACAATAAACAAACTATATTACAAAAAACACCACCAATTTTACACAATATAGAGTCAAGTAACACAAGATTATGAATAAAATTTAAAATCCACTACATGCCAGACCAAAATCCCGCCAAAAACTCCAAATTTGCTTTTAAAATCTTATAAACCAAATCATGGTGGATTTAAGTTTTAAGCTCGATACAAACGAATGTAGACTTCATAAGGCACAGGTCAACAGACTGTTGGTTGTATAAGCTAAAAAATATACCTGATTTATTACAAAACTTTGAAAATAACAAATTATAATTTATTATAAAATTATAACTTTTATGCAAAATGTAATTTTCTATATTTTTTTCATTTGTACAACCTTTTTTTACGAAACCACGAAAAATACGATATCGTGAAATAAGAAAAAAAATTATAACATTATCCGCCATTTGGAGATCTGGATCTTAAAAAATCAACCGAGGGCTTAACCTACTTATTCCATTTCCTATCGAAATAAATAAACCAAACATAAATATATATACTCAAAATGAATGATGTAGGTACATTTTTATAAAAATAATTTTATCATATCAGAAAAAATCACTTAGTGATATCGAGTCGAACGTTGATCACAAAAGCTACATGTGGAAATGTGCGTACGAAACCCATTAATATATGCTACGACGTTTTATTGAAAACCAGGCCCGATTTATATGAAAAAATATTTTTCGACTCGTGCCGTACGTTCCTTGAGCTCTCCTTCCTTGTCTATACGCTACGTCGGGATGCAAATAAAAGATTCCTTTACTCGAACACAATAGACGTAATGTTGAACGCCGCCACTGGAAAATGTTAAGATAAGTTATTTGTCTGTTTGCATTTTATACGAGTACATTACGATACCGTCGCTGTGAGTGTATCAAATTAATCATTTGCTAACATTTATAGATATATTTTAAGGAAGTCTACGGCTTTGAATTATCATGTAAAATAATATGTACTAAAAATTGGTTGTCTGTAAAGTCAGTTTACGGACGATAATTTTACGTGATAACGATTCGGACGCATCGGCCGATTGAGTGGTAGAGAGATAGATGCGTCACAAATCGAATGCTTAGGCCGGTCGCGCCTCTCTATCGCTTGTTCCGCGCTCTCGCTCGCACGCACGGCTCAAACGGAACGTGACAATTAGTCATGCTTTTCGTGCGTGCAGCCAGCTTTCATCGACTTACAAGACGTTATCACGTCAAAAATGTTAAATTCTCTATGTTTTCCAACAGATAGTTTTGGTATTATAAAAAGTGATCACTTAGCTGACCCAAACGGTTGCGTCTGAAAATTTATATACAAAAACATTCCATTTTGAAATAATATATACACTTAAAAAATAAAATGAGAAAATAAATACAAATAAGCTAATAATCATAGTAACAGAAAAATGCGTTACCAAAAAGTTAAGTTTATTTGTTTATTTACGTAAATGGTTATATCTCACCACGTTTTTTTTTCTCGAACTGTCTGCGCTATTGACCTAGCAAGGCCTTAACAGCTCCACCGGACTACTAAGACGAGCGCTTAAGGCACTCAGCCGATATCTCACGACGTATTCCCATCTTTTGCATCTGACTGTAGGATTTTTTTGACTGAATTAGTTTTTTCACCAAGTAGATCAATACTCAATTTTAACACATCATCAATTTATCTATATAAATAGAATCAATCAATTGCCAAATGTATGTAACTACATCACTTCAAAACGGCTGCATATATATGGCTAATTCTTATGTTATGTGTGTAATAATCTGGACAAGGCTTGTATGAACGAAAATATTTGGAAAATCTTATGAGAAAGTGAAAAAAATGGACTAAAAAATCTCCATATAAAAAGTGAGTGAGACAGAAGACATTGAAACACAAAACATCTTGAAAAATATTTACAAATTAATTATGTGGGGCGCGTCCGCGAGATTGAAAAAAATGCACTTTTATTAAGAAATAATTTAATATCAAAAGAATAATACACTTTACTTATATTAACTTTAACATTAAAAGAAAACTATTGTTCGAGGTATGAACTAATAGCACCGTAACTAAACCTAAGAGAAGTCACTACCGTTCGAAGTCTGAACTGAGAGTGTCTTCAACTCCGATTCAATGTACGAGGTGAGCCTCACGATCCCAGGGTGGTGACGACGATCCCAGGGTGGTGACGACGATCCCAGGGTGGTGACGAGGGTCCAATTCCCGGTACTTGTCGCCTCATGTCGCGTGATGTGCAGGTGGCCGATGTATCGCAATGGTTACAAGTAAACGGTGAATATTATGTCCCAACTTGGCTGTTACTGTGTGGTATGATGGTGTAACAAATTGATCAGTTATGTTCAGTGTTATTGTTTAGTTTCCGTGTTATTTTATTACAAGATCGTAGGGTAAAGAGAAGATTTGGTCTCATTCTCTTTGTACTACACCTGTGCGAAGCCGAGGCAGGCAGTTATAAATAATAATCTAATATTATAAAGAGGTAAAGTTTGTGAGTTGTGACGTTGTAGTTGATAATCTCAGGAACTAATGGTCCGATTTGAAAAATTATTTCAGTAGTATATAGCTTATTTATCGAGGAAGGTTATAGACTATATATCATTACGCTAAGACCAATAGGAACGAAGCATCAATGAAGAATATTTCAAAATCGGAGTTTTTTTACCTCTTAAGAGCTGCCGCTGCGTGTCAGCGTTGGTCTAAACTAGCATGCAGAGTCTAGTAATAATCTAAAGAAAATAACGTTATTAAAATTTAAAGAGCTTCGAGTGTAGATTAGTTAGTTACTCACTCAGATCCGTAGTCATTAAAGTACCTTCCGGATTTTTTAAATACATAATGTTTAAGCAACGAAACTTAATAACAATATGAGTACGGAATTGTACCCATCAGGACCGTTTAAGTCGACGTCGTCGGTTGGTTAATGTGTTAAGGGTAGGAAAAGTTTCAGGTAAGCATCTTCTTTCCTGGAACGTGCTCTGCCTACAGTATGCACAGAGTTGTGTTCGCTATTCTGTATTTGTAACCGTCGTTTGCGATTAATATAAATAAAATACGTAAAATGCTTTTAAATTGTATGTAGTCAAATATTAGCATAGATTTGGTTGTAACATTATGCTCTTTTCTTATTTTAATATGTTTCTCTTTTAGGTTTATTAGTAGATACGATTCCACATAATGCATTTACGAAAATGTAATTAAATTGTACAGTCACTTATTGTTGATTACTATATTACGAGTATAAATACTCAGTGTTGTAATCAATTTAAAGAATAATCACGTAAACATTGAAACTTCAATTTACCTACTCGTATTGTCTTCCTGGTATAATTCTCTGTCATGGGACCTACTGAAGATGAAAATATAATAATAGAGGCGCATCAAACGTGATGTTATTAAGGAGTTCCGTGACTGGGGTTGAGAGATAGGGTGCGGCTTGCGGTCCAATACGAATAGCGCGTTGGTCGTCGCATATAGCCCAGCGTCCTCAGCGCGCACGCATTCAACGCGTGAACCGAATTCTCATTTAAATGTTAAATCAACTTACCAATTTCTACGCGACTCTCGTAAAGTATGTTTACATATCCAGTGGCTCTGAGAACTGCGTGCCGATTTGATTTCTTCCTTAACTTTTTGAATGATAAGCTTTAGGACCAATTTATTATTATTTAGCAATTAGATTATATAGAGTATTTAGCAATTACCAGGTGCCGAATTATCAACTTGACTTTGAAAACTATAGAAATAGATTTACCATGAATTATAAATTCACCAAAATATATTCATTAATTGAAAGCTGATCGTGGTGAGACATGAATTGACGAGCTTCGAACTACAATTATTGATTCATTGATATGCATTACATATCCTTTTACTATATAACAAATAACTTCGAAAAAAATATTACGCTAATAAGAATTTTTTTTTGTTTTTTCCCACTCTTGCGTGAATGAGAAGTACATATTTCAGAAGGTATTTTTTCATTAATATGAAACTCAATTTATCATACCGCAACTTATCAGTGGTGCTGGTCTCAAATACAAACGTATAGAATGAAAATAAACAATGTAAGAAGCAAGTATCTATGCGTTGATGTGCATCGAACATACAATGGAATCTTCGATCGGCGTGCACGAGAAAATTCTTTTATTTGTTGTAGGAGAGGAGCAACGCCCGTCGGCGCCTAATCAAGAAGTTGGCCGGGACTTGTGCCGCTAACGAACAGGTGTACCTATAAATACTTTCCGGGGCCATTGCTTCAGGCTTTAATCAGCGCCGCGGTACCACTTTACCGCTTTTCATCGGCTCCCGGCTGACCTGCCGCCGCCGATTGGAAACCTACACTCTCGGGATTTACTGTTGTACGTAAAATTTACGCCTCATTTCGGTTTCTTCAGAACATTTATATAACATTCTCGGAAATAAAAATATATTCCTCAAAGATTAAATTTTGTGATACTATTTATTTATAAGGAAAAATTATTTTTAATTAAACAATTATCTGTGAAGTTTTTTATATTTAACTATATCATAGTGAGTAAAAATATATTTTCTAGTTCTCATCCATCGACCTACCACTGTGGGAATAAAATTTATTCCCAAGCAATGTGTTAACTCTTGATTTTTTTATAGAGTCACATTCCTGCAGATTAGGACTTTTATTATACAAATACTGTATAACGCAATAACCGATTTTATAAATTACCTACATAAAAGGATGACCGCTAAACTTAATATTATTATTGTATATGATTTAAAACGATAACATTATACTTGATATAATTATTAATCATAGTGTTTTAAAAATGTCTTACAAAGTAATAGTTACTACGTAAAGAATAGTGTAAAAACAACGATGACCGCTGACAGGCAGTTTTCTACGAAGTCCCATCGTTATCATATAAACCTATGATAACCAAGAATCTGGATATTTACTTGCTTTTGTGTTATGTGCCGGGTCCAGTTCAGTCCATCCAGTCCGGTACAAGAACCGGTTACTGCGCTGTAGAATCTTTTGAAAATGAATAAACGAAACAGTGGAATTCAGGACTACAGGATAAGCTAAATTACCCCCTAGACTTTATTATACCTACTTAAACTTTTATAATAGTAAATCCATAATCCCGTTTACATGAACCATAAAATGTAATATATGTCATAATAGGTTACATAAGAAAAGACAATGATTTATAAAAGCCAATCCTTGAGGAACCATTTGGACAATATTTTATGAAGGTAACGTATATTGCACCTCCTTTCAATAGGGTAGTAAGCTCAGATACTTTTAATTGGATCGGCATCTCTTCTAGTTTGTCACCGATATGGACCTACGCGCGGCTACGGAGCAACGTAACGCGACATCGCAAAATTGAATAAATTTAACAAAATTGTAGCAACCAGTTATAGCTGAAAAGTTAGAGTTAAAATAATTAGAGCTTCTACATACCATTTACACAATAAAGGTAACTTTATTATTATTTTGTGAGTATTACGTAAATTGATCAATTATTTAGCAATTTCAAAGAGAAACGCTATAATAATTTTAAAAATATACAAAATTAATTGAACTATAAATTATGTTTAAATTGTAAACCTAATCAGTAATGTATGATGTCCCGAATTCAAATATGTAATTTATACCAGACTAGCCGACCCGTGCCCACTTCGTTGGGCGGTAATAGGCATTATCAAGCTAAAACTTTTCTCTAGAACTCAATCATATATATTTCATAATTAAGGCAGCGTTCGCAAGAAACGTTTTCGTTCGACCATTTTTCTTCGACTCCCCAGATATTACCCCCTACAACCTCACAAACTTTACCTCTTTATAATATTAGTATAGATTATAAATAATATAATTAGTTAATAGCTTCTGCCCGCGACTTTGCACGCGTGGAATAATTACTTTGGGCTAAGACGCAGCGGAAGTTCTCAAAAGGAAAAAATACCCCGATTTTAAAACATTTTTGATTGTTGCTCCGCTCCTATTGATCTTAGCGTGATGATATGTAGCATATGACACTCATAAATAACGTGGCTTTATATTGGTAAAAAAAAATTCAAAATCGGACCAGTAGTTCCTGAGATTACCCCTTACAACGCCACAACGTCACAACGTCACAACGTCACAAACTCACAAACTTTACCTCTTTATAATATTAGTATAGATAAATAAAACTACATAAATTACTGATTACAAATAACCGAAAACATATTATATGTGCATTATAAATATTTTACGTTATTGCTACTAATGAATACAAATAAATCATGGTAATCGCAGCTCTTCAAGTAAATTAATATAAAAGTTGTGCAATCCTACGTGCATTAGTATTCAGAGTCTAGTTTCATATAACACGGAAACGAAAGATTTTAATGAAAGACTTATATCTCAAGAATTATACGGAGTTGCTTACAAATGAATGATTTAATTAACTTGAAAGTAATGAAAACGAAGACTGCTGCTGAATTTCATAATTAACGATAGCCATGATTTTTTAAATTAACGGAAGAAAAAAAAATGAAATTTAATCATATTGATCTATTCCATACGAAATAACTAAAGACACTATTCTCGTGGTTTTTTAATTATTTTATATTATATCTAATAATCTTATAATTCTTGTCCACAAGATAATAAATACATTTTTTTTATTTCGGAGTCTGTAATACGGTATTAAATAAGATTAATAAGTAAGTAAAATAAATCTCTATCAAAATAATGTTTGTTTTAAAAAATAATCTTAATTTTCTACCTTTCTATTTTATACTCTGTTTTAGATTTTTTTATCTCATCGACAATTATGGTTGTGTTTTGGACAATGTAAACAATATCTTTATAAATTATAGCCTGTTATTCTGATACATAACCTATAACAAACAACAAGTAACAAACATCCATCCACTCCACAAACATTTATAATATTAATATGATAGTTTTTACAATATAAATAATTAAAAAACGTTCTCACGAATTTGTCTTCACTATTATTCACAAACCTTGCGCTAATACAATGTATAACTACAGTAATAACGAATTAGAAATATAAATATTAACAAACGTTTGAGAGCAACGATTTTTAGATTTTATTAATAAAACGCCCAGACATAATATTTACACCTATACAATATTTACATTTCCTTTTCACACCAGTATTTATAATTGAAATAAATGCTATCATGTGGTATTATGAGTATATCGTATCACCTTTATATGTATAAATTGGAGTAGGTCTTTCATCGAACCGTAAAGTGCTCGCGGCAGCTGGTGTTTCTTTAAGTACCTACTGCTACTTCTGCGGTCTGGCCCCCATCGCCCTCGCGTTCTCCTTAATTATTTGCTCTTCCAATATTTCATTATAAATTGACAATCTTTTAAACGGAAAACTCATTTTAAATAGCAATGCTTTAATAACAAAACGATTTCATGTAACTATTCAAATGGTTTTTTTGGCGGGATTTTGGTCTGTCATGCAATGGATTTTACATTTTATTCATAATCTTGTGTTACTTGACTCTATATTGTGTAAAATTGGTGGTGTTTTATGTGATATAGTTTGTTTATTGTGCATAAGTGAAGCGAATGGAAAATAATGCCACGGACCATGAATTCTGAGAGACCAGAAAAACTCCATGGAAAGTTCTAACAAGATGGCGACCATCTTGTTAGTTCATTGAAATTATATCAAGAAACTTGTAATATCGATACTCACTTGACAATGGTAGTAATAGTCTACTAGAAGACTGGTTGCCAAAAATTGAATGGAAGAAGAACTTGTAATACTATTAACTACTCGACAATGGCAGTAATAATCTAAAAGATTGGTTGCCAAAAATAAAGTAAAAAAAAAACTATTCAAATGCATTAAAGCTTTCAATTTACGCTTATTTTTCAATACTATAATTAATTACCTGATATTTAAACAGTATATTACTAAATAATATATATACTAAATCATGTACTCAGTGAAATCACTATTTTTAATACATGCGTTATATCAATTTCTCTTATTAAATGTGTTAAGTAATGTAGTACTGGAATCATTTATATAGTTCCTTATAATTATACTTCTGCTTTATGTTATCTTCTTGACTACGGTTTTGTCTATGATAGCCTAATTATATCATACCGATCGTTGGTTTAAGAGGGTAGGTAAATAATTATCTATTGTAATTTGAATTTGCGTTATTAAAAATATGTCTTTTAAAAAGTTGTTTTTTTTTAAGATTGTGTATTAAACACGATATTAATGTATCATTCCCGTTTACTAGTTAGTTTACTCCTTAGTTTACGTAGTACCGATACTTTATAGTTCGCGTATTCAAGAAAATGAATAATTAACGTAATTTTTGTTTTATTTCCTTTTAAAAATGCTGTCAATTTGTGTTGCTTTAAAACGATTATATTAGTATAATTTTACGTACGGTGTCTATCGTGTGTTAGATAATCAAAAAAAGGATTGTGTGGTTTTATGAAACCACGGTAAAAGTGAAACTTTTTTTCACACTATAGACATTTAACTAATAATAGTCTATACACTACACGGTCAGCTGCTGCGAACTATGTGCGCCGCCATATTGGCCCTGGCTGCTCTGACGAGCGCCTTCCACTTTATCCCTACTCCGCGGCCGACCATCACGCGACATGCAACACACAGACGAAAAAGTTTGAGACGATGTAATAAAAGTTTCACTTTAAAACTACTCTATTGGACTATTACGTCTCGCACAATATTAAAGTATTATATTTAATTATATGAACTTTAGTATCAAGAAATAGAGAAATTGATAAGCGTGCGAACGTCACGTAGGAAATAAAATCATGGACAGGAATTACTGATGATTACTATAGGTTGCACCTACTGCTATAGGTGGTAGAGCCACGCTGAATCTATTACTGGCTTCGGCATGAATGGGTTTCGCCCGGGGTAGTACCACCCTCTCGCAGAAAACAAACGTGAAGTAACAGTGCTTGCATTGTTGCGTTTCGTTCGGTCAGTGAGAGTGCCGGATAAATCAACTTCCCCTCCCACTGCTCCTCCCTTCTCCCTTCCCCGCTCCCCCAACCACTACCCCCTTACCCACTCCCCCAAATACAGAGTGGCAACGCACTTGCGACTCTTCTGGTGCTGCAAGTGTCTATGGATGGTGGTGATCACTTAACATCAGGTGACGCACCTGTTTGTTTGCCTCCTATAATAAAAAAAAAATTGATGTCCGCTACAGAATGTATACTTGCAAATTAAATAAATAAATAATAATAGGCAAGTGCAAAAGCATACTGCATTAATGCAATAAGTTAATAACAGAATACTCTCTCATCCCAACAGGAATGTACGTAAATGGAAACCGCGCCGTGGTCTCTCGTCTCTTACCGCACTATAAACCGTTCTGGCCTCATTAAATCTCGCTATTTGTTTAGGACCGCAACTCAAACACGACGTCACTCCGCCAGAAATAACGGATTTTACGATTTAAAATATTTAGGTCGCAATTTTACCTTGGCGCATTTATAACAACAAACAATCCCCTTTTCACTTTGGACCGATACGATGGCGGAGGAAGGGGTAATGAAGACCATTTAGAAATTATTTTCAATATACATTTAACCTACTGTGTGATGCGGCCTATAATTATTTTTGAAGTTATACTTCTTTTGGCGCGTTAGGGAAAAATGATGAGAGTAAATTTTTACGATGCGCGCGCACACCGTCACGATAAACCGACACCCTGAAGATTGCTATAGTCAACATTTTGTTTCTTTGTATTTCTTTGTATTAAAACTTTCAATGTATATTAAATACCTTTTTGAAGTGAAACTTCTTTATCGACGTAGGGAGGAATTTTAGAGCATGTAAAAACGTATGTAACGTTTTTCGGTTACGCGCCATCTTAATTTCTGTACATTTTCCCGTTACGCCCCATATTTATTTCTAAAGGTGCGTTCACAATGATCAGATTCCGTTTTTTTTTTCTGTAAAGTTGTAAATACAGTAGATCATTTTTCGAAAAATGATGTCATAAAGAAGTTTCACTTCTTACGTGTGTACACTGATACACGCACGTATTTTTTTTTATTGTTATTGTCGTTTTTTCTACAAACGTAGAATAAGGCGAAAGATAAAATTTTTGAAAAGATTTTTATCTTGTTACGCCAAAGAAGTATAACTTCTAACGCGTGTACATAAGTACACACACACTTTTTTTTAACTACAGTTGCTGCTATGCAAAATATGAGCCAAATAAATTCGATAAAAAATTATTACAACAAGTCTCTTTAGTGATTTTTTTATGGTCTGTAGGTATGTGATAGGCATTTGACCACAACCTCACGTAATGTTAAATGATGTTGTGGTTCAAGGTGTATACTCGCTAAGCCGTAAACAGAAAGCCCCAGTAGGCTTTCAAGTGCAGTTGTCAGAATACACCCATAGGTGCTCGCTAACAGATTTTCTACTTAAGAGTGGTAACTAGCCAGGCGGACTTAGAAAAACGCCTAAACCATTAACACAACCAATAAATAAATGTTAAAATATTTTACTGACCATTCTAGTTCTAATATATGGATGCGTATTACGATCGAAAATTAATGTCATACGTACTTTGAAGCAAATTTTATGAGTACTCTACAATAGTAACTTCTTTATACGAGGTTAGTTAGCAATATTATAACAGCGAACTAAATTATATATACACATACGCAATACTACTATTAAGAAAAAAAATATTATAAAAAAAAATATTGAGAATTGCCATAGTTTTTTTCATTATCAAAATTAAAAATATTAAACATGCAATAGTTTAATTACTTCGCATTCTTTCGCAACTTAATCTACATTTTCTATGTGACTTAGAAATACTTTTAAGAAAACGTGTTCATTGTACCTACACAATTTATATTTAGTAAGAAAATCATAGAAAAGAAAGAATTTTATTTGTACGTTAAGTAAGTTGGAATTAAAAGAAATTAATAAAAATAGTACCCAGATTTAGGCTAACAAAGACGAATGGATTGTTCTTCATAAAATGTGTCGGCTTTTATAATAGAATCCCTGTTAACGTACTTATCATGACTTATTGCATTGGAGCTCATTGTACGAATATAGGTGGTAATTGTAAATAGTACAGTCACGCTGAAGCTAATACTGATTTCAACATAGAATGGGTCGGCTCGCCCCGGGTAGTACCACCCGCTCACAGAAAACCGACGTGAAGTAACAGTGCTTGCATTGTTGCGTTTCGTTCGGTCAGTGAGAGCGCCTGAGGGCCTCCCCCTCCCCCTCATCCCAAGCACAGGATGGCAATACACTTGCGACTCCCCTAGTTTTACTAGTGTCTATGGACGGCGGTGATTACTTAACATCAGGTGACGCACCTGTTCGTTTGCTTCCTATAACATAAAAAAATACATATATAACTATTGGCAAATTTCTTTAATAACAAAATAAATAGGTATGCCCTGTAGATCTATCCTATAATCCACAGCGGAGATACTGCGTCGCGTCGGAGTGCTCTTCTAAAATCCATATGTCGCAATTGCAACGCAGGTTGACAGAACAAATTTTCATTGCAAATTCTGTGATCGCGCGACATGCATCGAGGGTAAGTTTACATAGACATGTAGACGTCAAAACTAAACGAACCGAATTCGAAGGCACGGCTCGTGTCGTGCCTTTACAAAATATCACAATCGTGGTCATAATACAAAGCATCGATAAGTTACGACGATGGAACTTATAAAACTGATGGAAAATATATTCTATTTGAACAAATTAGGCTCTCCACACGTACTCGCTTGTAGGAGTTTCTCTTTTATATACTAATTTGATTGGTAAAATTATCGGCTGAATATGAAAAAATACTTGGTAAAGAATGTAAATGCTTCATAAATTGTTCGTAGTGACACTATCTAGTGAGAAAAACGAAATATTGAATTCTCCGTGTTTTGAAATCGCTGATACGTCGTGAGTATATTGTAGTAATTAATTATTCACTATTTGATAATTGTATAAAAATTATATATGCAATGAAATTATACGTACAATACAATTTTATTTACATTGTTCAAAATGCCTTTCCCCATATTTAATACATGTCGATAATCGACGCGGACAGTCATCGATCGCAGCATGAATGACATTCTTATTTATTTCTACTACTGCTTTAACCAGAGATGCTTGGAGAGCCTCCAAATTTTGATGAGGTTTAGCCCAGACTTTCGCCTCCAGATGTTGCCATATCTTGTTACCCAGCGAGATTAAATCGGGACCAGAAGAGGCAATTGTTCGAAAATTAAAAATAATAATATGATTAAGAACTTATTACACGACTAGGTATAAGGTTATCTTAATATTTGTATATATATTTTAATTTATCATACGTATAAATAATTGCTTAATAAAATAAAAATTATATCAAATTTGTAACATGCTCTATAAGCATGAATCATTGAAAAGAATATAATAATAACAAAAGAGAATTCAAAATCTTCCTTGTCGATTCACCTTAAACAACTTATAAATAAATAATAAACACACTGTAGATACTTTATTGATTTTCATAAGAACGTCAACATATTGTGACACTCTATAGAACGTAAGTCTGCCGTTACCCGCCATATCTTATCTTCAATGAGGCCTTATTCCGAAATATACATATTTCTTTAATATATAAAATGTCATATGGGTATACGTCAAATACAGGTAACTGAATACAGGATGAGAATTCATTACGTACTCAATTACCACACAATATCGTTTTTTATCTGTAAAAGCTGTCTATATGTTCTCTCGGTGAGGGACATATTGAATTTGTGATTATATCAGAGCAGATAACGTGTTGTCTGACATATTCTGATTAACCACATCAGAGAATAAATAACTTTTTCTCTATAAGACTCTTATTAATGAAAATGAAATATGGACGAAGATGAAAATTCAAATGCATGTTAGTTACTATTACTTTTTCAAAGTAGATATCCATTGGACACTTTTCAGTGACTTGCACATATATAATATTTGATACGTATCCAAACAGGGTACAATATAAAAGTGCTGGCATAATACAACATGCACTAATTTTTTTTGTATTTGTTTCATGCATTTATTAATGTTTTCGAATCGGGAATAATGTAATTATGAATTAAGTGCAACAGTACAAAACAATCTAATAAAATTATTGAAGTTAGGCTCTTCTCATAAACTCTCTAACATATATTTTTTTTTTACTGTATAGGTTTAGTTACAAGTGCCGCTGCTGGAACACACCTATAAGTTGCTTGACGACATATTTCCATCTCAAAGGGTGTACAGCAAGCCTTTAGACGAAACCCTATCATCACGCAATATGGTTTCACCATCATGTTTTGTAGGTCATAATCATTTTGTAGGTGTTAGAGCCACGCTGAAGTCATTACTGGTTTCAGCATGAATGGGTCGGCTCGCCCGGGGTAGTACCACCCGACCCACAGAAAATCGACGTGAAGTAACAGTGCTTACATTGTTGCGTTTCGTTCCATCAATGAGAGCACCAGAGGCCCACGTCCCCCTGTCGCCCTCCCCTCTCCACCTCCCCTCTCTCCCTCTCCTCTCCTCCCAAACACAGACCGGCAACGCGCTTGTGACTCCCCTGGCGTTGCTAGTGTCTATGGACGGCGGTGATCATTTACCATCAGGTGACCCACCTGTTCGATTACCCCCATATAATATTTAAAAAAATGTTTTCCTTGACTGACGTTTATTCTAGGAATCGAAGTTTTGTGAATCGACGCAGCGTCTGAAACTACCACTGAGCCACCTTCGCTTCAAAATAATTTATTATCAAAGTAAAACTTTGTTAAGTGCAACTGGTCATCGAAATGTGCACTGTCAATGCATAATAAATATTAGAAATGTGAACGTGACTTTGGTAGTCCGGTGAAGCTGTTAAGACCTTGCTAGGGCAAGAGCGTAGTCAATTGGAAAAAAAAAATAACGTGAGTTTATTTATTCGTTACACTTTTACGTCTCAATTACTCAACCGACTGTCATGAAACTTTGTACACACATTATCAGGAATGCAGAAGAAGATATAGGGTACCTTTCATCAGGTAAAAAATGTACTAAAAATCTACATTAC
This sequence comes from Antheraea yamamai, assembly GCA_036509395.1. NCBI lineage: Eukaryota > Metazoa > Arthropoda > Insecta > Lepidoptera > Saturniidae > Antheraea > Antheraea yamamai. The sequence goes on along the minus strand of AP028428.1, from coordinate 11,762,336 downwards.
AGCGAACAAAGCTGCGAGCAAAAGTTAGTATCTGTATGTATTTTTATCGTATCGAGTACGTAACATATAATTAATAATACTGAATTTCAATTATCCAGTGAACAAGCTTCAGCGATTAGCCGATGATATATCGATCGAGCCCTTGATACGATAATAATTTACCGGTCCGTTCGACTCGAGAGTCGCTATGCAAATGACCACGCTCCATTTTCCGCTCGGGGTGCGCGGCGCGGCGGCTGTGCCGGCATACGGCCTCGCAGGGGGAGATACTGCATGCCGGATGTTTCGCTGTCGTCGCAGGAAATTGAGAGCGCTGCATAAATTCTCAACCTTCAAACCAAATTTGATTCGACCTAATCCGGATATTGATACGAAACAAACATCATCCTTGAATAATTTAATGTCTTTTGTGTCATATTATTTTCCTTTAGAAATAAAAATAACTTTCTCTTATATAAAACTTCAGTGTAAACTCTTTATAACCTCGTTCGTTATAACGAAAAACTTTCTGTAACGTAGAAATTAGTTCAATTTGGTTGGTTTACCACAAAACCATTTATTTGTTCTCTTCCAACCGTATAACGACAAGTCTTTATAACGAAAAGAATGCTCGGTCCCTTAAAATTCGTTATAAAGAGATTACACTGTATTGCTATCGGATATAACAATATCTTTTTATAAAACCAGAACATACAAATAAACTTTTTAATACAATTCATTAAGTTGCGAAAAATACGAAAAAAAACTGCAAATACATGATGCATTGACAACTAAGAAAGAATTAACTTGGCTGATTTATTGAGACTTGGAATCGAGCACAGCCCGAGTCACTGACCATAATATAAATAGACATAAAGCCTTCGCATCAGCATGTTGTGTTTCATTAGAATTACTCAAATATGTTAAATGTGACGGGAATTCTTAAATCCACTATTATGCTTTCAAGCAATTGACGTCTCTCATAAAGTCTTTTCTAGTTTTAGTTCCGCCTGCATTATCTATAATATCCTGTTAAATCATGAAATTGTGAGATTGATTCTATTTATGAGATATTTCTTAAATCTAGTATACCAAGTTATTCTCTTACACGTCCTTTCATAAGTTATTTATGAAAATTTACTACTGGCTCGTGTAAATCACTCAAATTTGTAAATGTGTTAATTACTTGCACATTTTATGTAATTCGGTTTTATTATTATTAAAGTAGCAACTCATAAAAGTGACTGAGCAAAAACTTCTCCGTAGATTGATCTAGTTAATAAATAAACATATTTTGAAACCCCGCAATGTATGCTGAGTGCCACTAGAGTGAAATATTGTCGGGAAAATTGAATACGTGCAAGAATTTGCTAGCATTTCTCTACCTTATATGCAGACTTACCTATAGAAACCGACAAGTTAATGGATGTTAGTCTGATTTTTTATTTCTTAAATTGGGTTTTTGTATGTTTTAATATCAGGTATTGATCATAAAACTAAATATGTAAGCAGTTGTCTTTAAACAAATTGTTTGTAGTAATTATTATTTTATTCGTAAATTTCATTCATTTTATTGGACATAATGTGTTATCTCGGTTACAGAAATATTTACACTTTTGTATAGGAGCTAGATAATATTAATACAATATAACAGAGATAGCCTAATATCTGTAAAGAAATTATAGGGGTTAAATGATAAAATTTCAATTAACAAAATAAAAGAGCTGACAATTATTCTACGTACTATCTATACATATATAAAAAAGCGACAACAAAGCAGTTAGTATCGTTTTTTCCTTTGTTTCTCAACTGTTTTTTAATTTTTAATTTTGTTTAGTAGCGATTGACGAGTTTTAGTGCTACCAATAAAAAAATAGATTTCTTTTTCATACCATCAACGAGTCGACACATTTATTTATTAATGTTTATTAGTCATATTTCACGCTTCTTACGTATACGATAAATAAATAATACTTAATAAGATTTTTAACGATTACAAAAAAAGTCGAGGCGAAGACTGCTGACGGAAGTGAAAATTCAAAATAATGGAATAACTGTGTACTGTTATGAATTTTTAAATCCATTATAGTCTGAATTATTTAAATTTCACAATTTACTAAATTGGAATTATTAACATTAATCTGGTTTTCACATCTATTGTACAATGAGCGGCACAAACTCAATACAAAATATGAATATTACATGTACACAGGCTGCTACACTCCGCGTCGCTAATCTCTCTCAAGCGCAATACGTCACGAGCATGTCAAAGTAATCGGTGATGGTCAGTGAGCCGAAATCACAAGATTTTATCGATCCAAAAAAATCGAATACGCATATGATTCAATCGCGTATATGCGATTTCTATCACGAGTGCAATATGTCACAAGCGTGTCGAGTTCATCCGTGACACGAAGCCAGAAGATTTCCTCCACCAAATAAATTTTACCCATTACCCGCTCAACGTAACTAAAAGAGTTTTACTTCAAAAACACAAAAAATAACCATAGTAATATCCATATCCACACGTAAAGAATGTACCCTCTATCCCGATCGAATTTCTATATTCTATAATATTTTTATATTTTAATGTAATAGGTAATACGCAGTTCTTATGAAACAAGAACCGTTCTCACAAGCACCAGCTTATACCGAATATTTATTGAAAATATACATTTAATGGAATTTCATAGTCGCAATTTATAAATAGGTAGCGAATAGATTAGCCAAATATTACGTAGCACTGCTTAATTAGTTTTGTATTAGAAAACAGAATTTATTTCCACCTTCAAATCACAAAGATAATCCAAGAAAGATTGCTTGAACGAAACAAACATTTTCGCATAAAAGAAAAGCTAGATTTGATAAAAAAAATCCAATATTAAAATTACTCGTTGGCTCTTTGCACCTGTTCTCTGTGATTAAAGTGTGTTTCTCGCAAACACTCGGAACGAAGGCGACGTCAAATGTAAATGTTGGTCTAACAAAATCTTTTGAGGTGAACCAAAGGAAAAATTTACAAGGTGGCTTCTCTAGTTTGTGTGTTATTTACGCGCTTCCACTCTACAAACAGAAAACATCAAAGGCCACTTCGGTAAATAAGATGAAGGTGTACAAAAAATACGTTACATAAATTGTCATATAGTGTATAGCTGAAAAATTACATATCATCGGAACAGCGTTGGCGTTAAATATGATTATTCTAAAATTAATATTGTATGTAAATAAAATGGTAGAGATGTCTGCCAATGTACGCACATCACACAAAGACTACTGGATAGATTAGGACCATTTTTTTAGTTCTACTTCTTAGACATTTTTCTTTATCTAAAAAAAATCAAAATATCTTCATGTAATATAAGGTTAATAAAATCTTAAAAACTATGAATTTTAGTACTACTACACGTCCAACAATATATGAAATGGGTCAAGCGGTATAGTACGGTGCGCAGAAGAGGGAAGTAAGCGGATAACATTGTATACAAATAAATTTTATAAACTAAGTGTTTTTCAGCTTCACTTTATTTTTTGTGTTTCTTCATCTGTAGATAAAATATATTGTTAAGATAATAAGTTTATTATCTTGTATATGTAGTTACATAGATAAAGGCGCGGGTATCAACTAGCATATATATAAAAACGGATGTTACTATATCTCAAATCAATAAGCTTCAAAACTGTTTGTCCGAGCGTTTTAAAAGTTAGCACACTATTCATTTCATTACATTTATTACATGGCGTTGCAATACATCGATTTCTGTACCGTTCAACCATTTGCAAGAGAAATGGTATGTGTAGACGCTAACATGGAGAATATGTACCTACATATTCATTGTACTATAACTTAACTCTTTTCGCAGCTACAACAAACAATAAAAAACGCGCATGGAACCGAAGGTACACATTGTATTTCTTGAAATATTTGATAGGTTTTTATTATACAGTTCTGAGCGCAATCTCATCTCATGTTAAATGAGGATGTATTGTAAAATGGTAAACTAAACTAAACCTAGACGAGGACTGGCTATTAAGTGCACCTGTCGGAACACACCGACAAGTGCATGACAACACATTATCAAATTAAGGGTGATAGCTAATTAGGCGAACTTAGAAAAAGTCTTAGCACCAAGCCATGATTTCCTCACAATGTTTTCCTTTACCGACTTCGGCTCATTTGCAAGGTTTCGAATTTACATCTATCGACTGAGAGATAATCACTTCAATATGATATATCCATATAGCAAATTGCGATTAGAAGCTTAATCAACTTTAATCCGTAGGAAAATTTATATTTGTTCTAATCAACGTTATACTATATATCAATAGGTGGTAGAGCCACGCTGAAGCTAATACTGGTTTCAGCATGAATGGGTCGGTTCACCCGGGGTAGTACCACCCGACCCACAGAAAACCGACGTGAAGTAATAATGCTTGCATTGTTGCGTTTAGTTTGGTCAGTGTGAACGCCGGTAGCCCATCACCCCTCCCCCTCCTCCCTCTCCTCTCCCTTACTCCCCTTGCCAATTACCCCCTCCCCTAAACACAGGCTGGTAACTCACTTGCGACTCCCCTGGTGTTGCAAGTGTCCATGGACGGTGGTGATCACTTAACATCAGGTGACCCACCTGTTCGTGTGTCTCATATGATATTAAAAAAAAAACTTAAATAAGCCAGTATGAACGTAGAAACTAAGACCTAATGCAGAAATAGTGAATACTCGAGTTAATACTCGAAAAACACATCGACACAAGTATAAAGCAATGCCTAACTGGTCCAAGTGATTTTATCGACACTGAATAGAACTAGGTAGTACGAGGGTACATTAAATTCAATAACACGAGTTAGGGAGTTCGACGCTCGCTCCGACCGTCTTCAAAATAAGTAAAGAAGAAAAGTTTCGAAAAACTCCGTTCAACTTGTACCGTTGTATGTATAAAAAATTTTACAAGGCAAAATATTAATATTTCTGCTTCTTATACTCTATACGGTTATATGTTTAAGTTGTTTACAAATTTCCAGAAGAAAATTATACATTTTTATACAATATACCTTTTTCAGAGAACTATCTCGAGTTATCTGATCGATAAAAGATTTAATAAAATATTGATCTAACTATAAAGAGTTGAATTACAGCTAATAAAAAGATAAAACATAAATCATTACAAAATTCCACCCAGATATTTCTAACTATATCTGCCATAAAGTGGTTGCAAAATGTTTCATTGCTACATTTGGTTAATTGAAAGCGTTACTCTTTAATAATTACGAAGTAGATTGGGTAAAGCAGACTCTATGACGGATATAAAAATTAATCTGAACATAGAACTGAGCTATAATCGCAATGATGATTATTGTCATTTATACAATTCACGTAACGCAACAAAGCCCAAAATTTGGCACTCCATCAGATCCCGTCATGAGGGATTGGGACAAGTGGTCACCCAACTTTAGTGTGGTGAAGGCCCAAGAGGTCCCTTATGAACCTTGTTTCTTGGCCCAAGGGAGATTAAAGACCACCATTGCATTTTAACCGGTAAGAGTCTAACATAAAACGCTCACCGTTACATGGCGAAAAATGGGTATGTATAATCTACCCACGAAAAGAGAAAAGCAAATGTATTCCAATATTCTGTAAGAGATGTTAACCTACATGCCATTTGTTATACGTATGTTACTAATACAAAAAATATTGTTTTTGAATTATATGTAAAAACAAAAATTTTAAAAAATAATATGAAAAGGTGTAAAGAAATGAAACAGATTACAAGTATATACCAGCTATATCTCTCTTAAGTTATAGTCATTCTGAGTATTAACAACGTTATAATTTGTTTAATAGTCATAGTAATTCAAAATGATGTAGATCTTATCTATAATTACAAAGAAAATACTACAATTTTAATATTCCTCTCATTAAGCCATCATTATGGGCGCCATGTTTTTTAAATGGCATTGATTGCGCGAAATCGCTCTCCACATTAATTACCCGACTACAATGTTTTTTTTTTAAAATATATATTGGGATAATCTAAAAGCGTTTGTTTTTATAAGTGTAATTAATTACCTTTTCTTCATCAATATCAATTATACATTCTTGTTATTTTCTTACGTCGATGTAGCTGTTTGTTCAAACGAAATAAATACTTATAGCATTGTGGTAGGCGTCATAATTTACAACAAGGTATATAGGTATCTTTAATCTATAACTTAATTATTAAAATTTATTCAACACATGAAGCATTCTTCAAAAAACGAGTTATTAGATAAAAAATGGGTATATAATTTTTACAAAGTACTTGCAAAAACTTTAGAAAATATCGCATAATATATTTATATACCTGTCACTTTATCAACATAATTTTTGCTCCGATATTATATTCCTTTTAAGTAGGCACAAATCAAAAGGTTGTGAATAATTAATTCAAACCGTCTATGGATAAGTGCAATGGTTAATTCACATTTCGTTCCTGTATGTGTCGAGCGGTCCGACGGCGCGCCAATAACCAGCACAATGCGGTACACCTAACGACGACACATCCTCCACGACACAAAAAATTACATACAGAGACATCACTCGCCTTTAGAACTAAATTTAGCAGGCTAATAACTAATTTATAAATCTCTCGTGTTTCTCAATTACAAATAGGTATGTTAAAATTATAGGAAAAACGTAACTCGGTCATTGTTATAATTTTCTCTTTAATCCTCAGAGAAATTGGCCAATAATCATACACTATGATATCAAACCCTAATCGGCTTACGTTACATAGCTCTTCCTTTCCTAAGTAGCTTTTTTATGTTTCCTATGAACCTTTTTAATATAATCAGTGTATGTATAGATGATCTTTTTAAATAGAGATCAATTTCCGAATATATGTCAGCGTATCACGTATGAACAGTTGCATACTGTTTTTTTTATTGTTGCATGGCAAAATGACTGCACTATGCCTGGTGTTAAGCACAGTACAATCCAAAAACAATGGCGACCACCGAGTGACACACTATCCATCGCCGGTCGCCGCTGTCATGCCGGCCTGCGAAAAGCTGGATATGCACAGGCTGATCCCGAAACGCAACCCGCAGAAGCGAATCACTATGACGGGCTTTTTCGCCAAATACATGGTGGTTGTGACCCAGTCAGGCTGTAAACATACCACCCCGCTTTCGCCATTGCCTCGTTCGTTATTCAGCAGGGTGCACCACGTGTAGGTGAGGTTGGCTTGGGTGTCTCAAGTCTTATAATGTTATTCGACACCCCTTACACCCCAAAATACTATATTTGGCTTATTCTTTTTTGTCGTATTTTTCAATACAAGAATTGTACGAACGAAGATGCTTGAAATAAAAAGTTTAAGTTAAAAAGTCTCCACATAAAAAGTTAATGACTAGGTGATACAGAAGATGGTAGGAAGATCTTCAGAAATATTGACAAATTGATGTTCAGTTATTTCGTTGCCATTACATTATTACACGGTGGTATTGCAAAGAGAAAATTTGATCTCATTTTCTTCTTTAGTACATCTGTACGAATCTACATATTATGATTCTGATCTTTTAGTTAATAGATTTTTAGGATATCACATCTTTAAAGCGATGATATAGCTTTAGACTGAACTTATCATACACTAAGCCTAAAAAAGGCTAAGTCATAAGTACTGCAACAAGTTCAATAAGTGCTCGGATTGAGATGCGAGTGTGGTAACTAACTAATCAGACGTGCATTATACAATTTGCTTCAGCTATGTTATGGTATTATAACGATATTTTTCATCACTTAAAGTTTAAACTCATTGTAAGATTCGAATTTACAACGATTGATTTGACCCGAATACGTCATCACTGAACGATAATCACTCCTTCGCTAAGTATCACAAAAATATAAACATGTATTGAAAAATTTCAATTGATTTTTTTAAATCACAGGAGGCAAACGAACAGGTGGGTCACCTGATGTTAAGTGATCACCACCGTCCATAGACACTAGCAACACCAGGGCAGTCGCAAGTGCGTTGCCGGCCTTGATTTGATATGCATTGATAATATTATCTTTAAAAATATTTAATTAATACTTCTAGATGGAAGTATTTGGTCTTTTTGATCGTCTTGAAATTATTTAAATCTCTTTATTTTACATTCAGAATAAGATTTAATTTCTAATAGGGCATTAAATTATTTCGATATGAAAACATTAACGGCCATATAAATAAAGTCTGTAAAGGTATCTAGCCTTACCCTTTTTTTGCAGTTCTCTGTGTGCATTTTTTTATGTATCCGCAGTAACCCCAACCTCGGTGAGGCGGCTAATAAAACCAAGCATTCCACTTGCAAGTCACGGACTAGATTACCGCGGGACACACGATATACTTCGACGTACCGATCGGGCGCTTCTATATGTTATATCTTATGCACCATAATGATTAATGTTATAATAACCTCTATTTATATACTTATACTCTTGTATATTCAATTCATAATGCTGTTACTACTTAGTTATAGTAATATTACTTTTTAATCTTCTTATATATTTATATATACACCGTGACTGCATAAAGAGTGACAACCTTCAATCGTGTGATATTTCATGGTCACATTTAACATATAAAATAATAATATAAAGATAATACTAATAAACAACGAAGAGAGCCTAAGTTAAAGTCTGTTCTAAGACTCTCAAAATCACTTTTATTTAAATTTTACTACACCCTGCGGTCACTGACACTGTGCTTTAACATAGACTGGAAGATTGGATAGGATAGGATTGACTATAATTTTTGTATTTTCTAGATAACTAAGTTAAATATTAAGCACCTATTCTTTAAATTGATTTAGAACGAGTATCAAGTACTGAGTATCCTGTAAAAATATTACCAACGAGTAACCAGTCACCCACTATATATATAATTCTTCTGTACGTGTTTGTGTGACTGACCCCCCATATCGCTAGACCGATTTTGAAAAAGCTGTTTGTGTGAGTTTGAGTGAGACCATGAATTGTTTAAATGTAAACAATCTATAGATGAAACCGGTAGGTAGCACTAACATTTTTTTCGAGATTTTTTTTAACTTTCTTAGTATCATATATATTAATATGTGAAGCCAAAACTTTGTACACCTTTTTAAGCGAATTGCGCGAACGGATGATCTTGAAATTTAGCATAGTTGAAGTTTATATGGAGGAGAAGTGAAGAAAGCTATTTTTTTATATATAAAATGAATTAGAAATACATTAAATTAATTAAAATATGCATTACTCACACTACTTCTTGAATTTTACACAACATATACACACATGTAAATGAAAGACTTATTGACATCCGTCATTTTAGTTTTACGTTCCAATTACCTTTTCAATATTTTTAACATGACTGACGTTACATGCCTTACATTGCCTTTGAAATCAACTGGTCAAACTGTAGGTTAATTTTATAATAATATAATATGTAAATGCATAATATACATTAATAATTAATTGATAAATAATTTATCTTTAGTAAATTTATGGAACCACTGAAATAATAATTATTCTCTTTGATCTTATTGAATGTCAAAATTTTTAGGTGACAGGACTACTTTCACTTCATATTGTCATAAGAGAAAAGCAATATTACCAAAGTCAATATTTTAATGTTTAGTATTTTTATATGGTGATCTCACTTCAAATGATGATTCAATAAAAAATGAGCCAAAAAATACTATGTAAAATCAAAATAAGAAAATTTGTTTGGTCATGAAAGTAATCCTTGACTTAGATCTACGCGGTTATAATGATGTTCAACCTGATGTAGCAATTATATTTAGTACAGTTGATGACGAATTTTGAACAAAAATGAATTCATTTTCAAAAGTTAATGGTAGTATTAAAACATCTTTGTTTTGGATTCATCATTTGATTCTATTGTGTATCCATTACTTTTCTAAACGATGATACTGGGTATAATATTATATATTCCTGGACATATATTCCTCATAATGTACAGACTACATTCAATTCAATATCATCCAGAAATACCACCCACCCACCCACGGTGTCGTGTAAAATTAATTGAAAACTGTGTCGTAAGTTGCCATAAAAAAAATAATTTTCGTAAATTTATATTTACTTAGAATTTGAGAGCCTCACCACCTTATGTAAACGCCTGTTTTTTATTTCAAATTTATAATTAATTTCAATTTTCATTTAGTTTAATATTAATATAATTAAAAAAGAAAAGTGGCAAATAACTGAGTAGCCATGATGAAAACCTTTGATTATAGATTATTGACAAAAGAACCTTAATAAAGTTTAAACTTTAACAAAATCAATTAACTATGGTCGAATGTGGACCACTGGGCGCCCACTAGTATAAATAAAATTATAAAGGTGTATATATCATTGTGCGCACGTCACGCAATAGCTACTGGATAGATTTCAATATTTTTTAGTCCCTAGACACTTGATTCTGATGTAGAAAAAAAAATATCATGACATCTTAATTTAATATTAAGTTATTAAAGTCTTAAGGAACTACGATTTTTATAAACAATATTAAAGATTAAACTATTATTTTAAGCAAAGTATATTTTACTATCAGTTTTTTATGTCTTTTCTTCGGCATATAAATATATTGTTAAGATAATAAACAATGCAGATGAAATCGCAGGTATCAGCTAGTAACGAATACAAAACACCTGGACATCCAATGTTAGGAGTTTTTCAAATTAATAAAATATTTCGCAAGAATGACATTAATAAATCAAAAAACATTACCTAAATAAAAAATGTTATCCAAGTTATTATAGCCCTTTTCGAGAAATCAATATATATCAAAATTTTTGCCTCAAATTATTATACCTATACAAACATGCATTCTACAGATAGAGAAGAAAAAAAAAATCAAAAAACGATCAATTTAACCTTCGGTCATTTCTGAATATCCCAAACTAGATAATTTAACAAAATATGTCAACAAAACAGGGCCACCCTTTTCCGGGAACAATTCACCACAAGGAAAGCGGAGGTACGTAATGATCGTAAAACACGACCTGATAATTGTCGCCGTGCTTTCCTGTACGATAAATTAGTTCACAGTAAATTCCGGTCGTATATAAGAAATAATGAAATGTAATTATCGGTTCAGGTCCTTAGCTGATTGTTTCCATTGATTAAAAAGTTACTACATATTTTTGTCGTTTTCTAATTTTATTTATTTCTAACTATCTATTGGCCGCGACTTCTCTCGCTTTATTGTAGATTTGATTAGAGCCTATAGGAACAGTACTATTTCTGTGTAATTAAGGCGTGCCGCGTAACAAAGAAACAAATTCACATCCACATTTATATTAATATATTAAGTTAGGATAATATTTTTAAGCTGATACGAACTATGCGCGCGGCTCCGTTTGTATGAGTATAAAATTATTATTAAGGTGTTTTTTTTAAACAAAACGGTTAAACATTACATTATTAGTTTTGATATGTTTAATTCTTTATTATATGTTATAGGGGGCAAACGAACAGGCGGGTCACCTGATTGTAAGTGATTACCGCCGTCCATAGGCACTAGCAACACCAGAGGTGTTGCAAGTGCGTTGCCAGTCTGTGTTTGACGGAGGGGGAGGGGAAAGGGGGCGGGGAGGTGGGTATCCGGTGCTCTCACTGACCGAACGAAACGCAATAGTGCAAGCACTGTTACTTCACGTCGGTTTTCTGTGAGAGGGTGGGACTACCCCGGGCGAGCCGACCCATTCATGCTGAAACCAATAATAGCTTCAGCGTGGCTCTACCACCTACAAAATATGTATAATAAAGGGCCTTTTTGTACACAACATTACTTAACCAATGTAGTAAAATTGATAAGGTACCGTGTAACACTAAACATTTACGTATGATAACAAAATTATTTCATTTCAATTATATTTTTAATGTCACGTCTAATATTGTTAGTTTGCTTTGTCACGTAAAAGCGGTCACAATGCTAAATAGTTAAACTAGATAAATTGGATTTCGTAATTGTGTATGTTAATATTTATTAGTTTAGGTAAAATTTAACGACAAAATGTACTGATAGACCTTTTTTGTCGACATAACTTACTTTTAACCTCATAACTTGCTTCATATACCAAACTTACAAAGCATATACTTGGTTATTGGATTACACATTTGTTAAAAAACGGATTATGTACATTGGTTCAGTGGCTTTCGCGTTATAAGCATACTTGTAAACAGAGAGATAGTTACATTGCTTTTGAAAATATATAAAGATAAATAAGTGTATCTACTTCCAAATAACTTTTCAGTCGTCAAATTGAGAACGACTCTACTTATGTTAAATTCCCGAAATTTAGATTACTCTTAACGTAGTTAGCTAAGTTCAAATTCTGTGTAAAACTGCAAGGGGAGACAACCATCAGACTGAAACCCGAGACATGGTACCTCGCTCACATAGGCATTCACAATTCGGTCTTTCTCGATAATGCGCGGTTGTTGTAGGGCGGATAATATGCTCTAGGCGCCTAGACCGTAATACGTCATACGGGTACCGCACTATTACTACTTTTTAATATAAAATTTTTATGGTAAATGTATTGTTTTTAAGAATCATACCGTACTGTTAGATAAACTTTCCTCAATAAAAAGACTACAGACTACCATAAAACTTCATAAAACTGCCTGTTAGAAAAATAATCTTTTGATCTTTATAATATACTAACGAGCCGGTGGACGTACTCCTACTCTGATAATTAAAAAAACCTTGACAAGTTATAAGTATATTTAAATCTTCCTCGTGAATCACTTTGTATACCGTTGAAAAGCACATGAAAATCCGTTTTTGAGTTTATCGCGAACAGACAGACAGACGTGGCAGAGGACTCTGTTTTATAATATGTAGCGATGTTGCGTGGAATTATTTTAAAAAGTAGTTTCAGTATAAGAAAGATGCTAAGCAATTTTTAGTTTGACCTTCAAATTTAGGTCTCGACAGATGTTCACGCAAACTAACAAATTAAGTATCCACGAAGAAAAGTATGTAGTATCAATAAGTGGTTGAGTACTGGAGTTAACAAATTGAATTAAATAAAACATACAAGTCCGTTAACGAGCCGCTGTTTACCCAAGTGGACACTAATTGGCTTAACCAGCGGTCGGCATCGTCGCCGACAGAGAGTTAATAAAAATTATTCTTTACAATAGATATGGCAATTATTTTATTTCATTTTATTTTAAAATTAAATATTCATAAAAACTAGATGTGTTAGAGTTAATATAATTACAACGATCATTTATGTAAGTGAAAATAATAATGTTTGTTTATTAATTATGATGGTGGTAGCGCCACGCTGTAGGTATTACTAATTTCAGCATGAATGGGTCGGCTCGCCCGGAGTAGTACCACCCTCTCACAGAACACCGACGTGAAGTAACAGTGCTTGCATTGTTGCGTTTCGTTCGGTCAGTGAGAGCGCCGGAGGCCCAGCTCCTTCCCCCTTTCCCTTCCCCTTTCTCCTTTCCCCCACATACAAAGGCTGGCAACGCACTTGCGACTCCCCTGGTGTTGCTAGTATCTATGGACGGTGCTGATCACTTAACATCAGGTGACCCACCTGTTCGTTTGCCTGCTTTTGGCATAAAAAAAAATCTTACATCTAATGTACTCTAATGATTGATTTGAAAATTTGACACAACGTTGCATTTGAATACGCAATTATTTTATTATAGTTAAAAAAACTTAGCCATAGCACGCGGCTAGATTCAATGTTTATACGTATAACATACCAAACAAAACAATGTAACAATTCTTTAATGACGAATTCCCTTTAATAAAAAAATTTTAACTACGCATTTCGCATATTCCTATTCTATGTAAAAATCAGAGACTTATCCGATTTCCTTAACGTAGATCCGTATTCTGTTTCAAACTATATTGTAGTAGAATGACTCTAGAATGAAAATGCAATCACGGTGTTTCGTGGTCCATGCCACAACTAAATGATCACTAATTAACTTTCTCAGTTAATATAAGTTAAAAATTATAGTAGGTTCTGTTTAACTAACACTAGATCGTCCTTGATCATTGGAACTAAGCATTGAATTAGCTTATTGTATAAATAAATATTTTTATGGGCTTGTTAGTTTGGTTTATTTGGTTTCTAGTAAGAATGTATTTTAAAAAGTCGAGGCAGTCATAAGGACTCAAAGCAATGAAATAAATATGTTTCCTTTTGAATTTTCATATTAATTATAGTGTGAATAGCAATAGATTCAGAATTTCAGAATTTGTTTATTGCAATTATTAACATTAGTGTGCTTTTCATATCTATTGGGACTCGGAGCAATAATTATATACATTTTTATAAAGTCAATCAAACGAGCTGCAAAATATGAACATTACATGTACACAGGCTCCGATACTACGCGTCGCTAGTCTGACGCAAACGCAATACGGCCGGTAATGTTTAGCGCCCAAGAAGTTTCCACTCCAAAAAAAAAACATATTTTACGGTCGTTAACAAATTGATTACCAAATATTAACCCTTAAAAAAATATGGTATGGCATTCCATTAAAAATGAAATTTATCGATGTTTAAGTAAGCATTAAGAATAATATCGACCCTTGTAAAAATATTGTTATTATTACGATTCGAACTAATTTTGTTGTTTTAATAAAGTTTAACGAAAATGTAATCATCTAATAAAAATATAATGCACTAAGCCTCCAAAATAATCAAAAATATTGCATGAATATTCTAGTCGTAAAAGTAATTTAAAGGTTATAATATAAGGCAGAGCGGCGACGCGCGGCAGATGGGCGGGCGGCGATAGTGCCCCGTGACATCAGTAGCTTGTATCTTGTTTGGAATTTGCATATAAATTGTATCTTCTGGTCAGACTTCCCACTAAGACGGCATATATCTATGATATCTTCATCACTTGATTCTAACGCTGATTATACAGCTTTCTTTTTCTTATATTAGTAATAATTCGCTATAAATAGTAATAGTTCGCTCGCGTTAATATAACATTCAACTATCCCATGGGAATTGTCTTTTTTCTGGATGAAAGGTGCTCTATGTCTTTTTCTGTACTCCTGCCTATATGTATGCAAAATTTCATAACGTTCGGTTGAATTATTTAAGGCGTGATAGCATAACTAACAAACTCATTTTTGCATGAACATTATTAGTTGGGATTAAAATTAAAATATTTACCTAGTCATAATTTTACATCGAATCTAAGATATACAAAAAAAAAAGAGTGCGTGTAACCGTCACACGAGATTGAAGTAAAACTTCATTGGCGTTATAGAGTAGCTGATAGATGGCACTATAGATAATGAAGCTTCGATCTAATTTGTTACTTACTTACATTGACTCCAGATGGCAGCACGGTCACGCGCCCATTTAGACATAATTCTATTGCATTATTTTTATTATTATTCAGTTTAATATTTTTTTTTATAAATTTCTTTTTTTTTTTTTTTAATTTTAATTGATTTGTTTATAAACTATTTATTGACAAAATCAAAAATATTTAAAAACCGGAAGGTACATAAACGCGATGCCATATTGCCGTAACGGACTTCCGTTGCATTGTAGTCAAGTTACCTCTTAATCGCGCGTAAAGAAGCGTTCATAATAATTATGACCCCAGTTCCATTGTGTACATTAATTAGTATAAAATAATTTTTATATTGTCTAAAATGAAAGGCCAGTTTCACAATCCGACTAACAAAATAATCTGTGAAGTTAAATAGCTTTATTCATATCGTTACTAAGCAGAATTAACGGCTATATTAGTCTTCATCAGCGACGCTTCCCGAACGATACGACGCAATAAAACGATGAAAAGAAACTAATTTTTCAGCCAATCATCTCCGGACCCAGTGAAGTCATCAATATTCATTTTGCGGCGCGCCTCGAAACAAACACCTTTCCGCAGGAGCACAACGTGAACTTCCTTTGAAGGGAACTAACTATGCTCGGGGTCGTAATGTTGCATAGAAGGTAACTCAATTTGTTTAGTTAATTGCCTTGTTTCAGCACTGGTAACGGGTGCAATTAATTATCTTACCCAGCGGATGAGTCCATCATGAAAAAATATTTTACACAGTGCTCTAGATCGATTACGACTTATTACATACAATCATATTATTGCGTGATTTCTTGCTAACAAAATA